>VWZP01009939.1:0-34256 GCA_013396995.1 Dicaeum eximium | reverse complement strand
ACAGAAAGAGTGATCAAGTACTGGAATAGCCTGCCCAGGGAGGTGGTGGAGTCACCATGCCTGGATGTGTTTTTAAAAGCCTGGATGTGGCACTGGGTGCCAGGGTTTAGTTGAGGTGTTAGGGCTGGGTTGGACTTGATGATCTTAAAGGTCTCTTCCAACCTTGTGATTCTGTGAAATCTTTCCATGTCTGGAAGGCTCAGGGGTCCATGTGCAAGGCACTTGCTGAACCATTAAATTTAAATGTCTATCAGTTCATATGATACATAAAGATCTCATTACTCCATGATATGTTCTTCCATGGAAGGCTGCAAACTACAGACTACAAAGCTTAGTCCACTTGTTCGCCTTTTCCTTCACAAATCGCTTAATTAAAAACTAAACAAAATTGGGCTACTCACAAATAAGAGCAAAACCATGTCTCCATCTTGGTTGAGATTGTAGAATTTTTCACTCAAGCTCTGTGGGGTCTGTTAAACATCCCTTTTCCTACTGTTCCAGCATAATGTAGAGGAGCCCTCACTCACTTGGAGTGTGGGATAGTGTCTTGCTGAGCAATCACCTACTCCCTTAATCTCTTCCTTATTTTGCTTCACTTTCATCCACCCCAGTTTGCTCCTCCTCAATGACGTCTGGAAATTTTCATGGCACTACTGAAACTAGTAGTTCCAACTGCTCCCGGCTGTGCCTTCCTCCCCAGCTACTCTGTGACCATCATCATTATTTTAGTTCACAGCTGCTTGTAAAAATCCCTTTAGCCCTTTGGTCAGTTTTCCAGGCAGCAGAGAGAGAAGATGCTTTTCCTGCAGACAAGAATTGGAAAAGACTCCTTCCTTAGCCCACAAGGCCAGAATTGTAAATTTGGAGCTCTGTCCTTAGCCATGATCCCCTCTCTGCTCAGCATCCTTGCCGGGCACTTCAGAGCCAGTGCTCGTCTGCAAGGGATATGTGAGCCCATGGTCGGCAAAGGCAGGGAAGCAGGAGGAACAGGGTAGCCTGGGTTTGTGTCAAAGTGAAGTTTGCCCAAGGACTTCCTCTACATCTTTCTCTTGAAGTGATGCATCCCTTCTTTTCTGTGTTTGTTTTCTCTGGCACAACAGGCCTGGCTTTCTGTGCTGTTCAAAGCACACGTGACTGAAAATTCAGCTGCCTGGAGTAGCTTGTGTTGCAAAGTGTAGCTGGCTGAAAACAAACAGTGATTGTGCTGGTTAATTAGAAGATGAAATCCCAGGGCATTTGTGTGTGCCCAAATTAAGCATTCACCTCTTCAGAGCATGCAGGGATTTCCCAGATGGATTTCATTCTTGAATGCAGCCCTGAAGTTTGCACCTGGCAGTGCTGGTATTGAAGCAGCCCTGCTTTTAAAAGGAGAGATGCCAGCTCATTTTTGGTGATGCATCTTTAACCTGGCTAGCAGAGAGGGACCAGCCTGTGCTTTCAGTGAGGTTGTTTGGCAAGTGACCATAATTTTAGTGCTGCTTCCCTCACTACAAGAACTCTTTTTAAATAGCTTTAGGGAGATTAATGGTGTGTATATAATCTGCAAATGAACAGGTCCTGCAAATGAAACCTTGGCATCTATTAATTCCTGAGCTAACTGGAGCATTAAATTATCAAGGCAGATTTATTTTCTTTAACTAGGCTATTTAACAATTTGTCAAAACCTTGTTTTGGGGGAACTGCCTTTGTCTACCCTTGTAGAAGTATGACTTGAAGTTTTAGTGTTCTTCCTTTATCCCAAATAGAGCATAAGTAGTTGCAGTGTTCTTCTATGCTGATGTATTTTATTTACCAGCAGCTCAGGGCATAGTCCTTTTTATTACAAACAGTTCAATCAGATTTAAAGAGCTCTAGGTAGTGTCTTTGCATTTCCCTGTCCACAGCAGGGGTTTGAAACTAAATGATCTCTAAGGTCTCTTCCAACCCAAACCATTCTATGATTCTGTGATTATCCTCTTACTTCTAAAGGAAATGAGTCTTTAGTCCACAATTCTTAAAGCAGAACAAAACAAAACAAAACAAAAACAAACAAAAAAAAAGACCCCACACACCAACAAAACAAAACAAAACAAAAAAAACCCCACTAAACACAACACCCCAAAACCAAACTTAAAACCTTTCAGCATGGTTTAGCATCCCTGAAAGTTTCTTCGTTACCATCTTTGAAGGACTCCTTCCCCTTAGGAGTTTTAAAAGAAAATAAAAAGAATTTATTGAGATACCAGTACATGCTTAGCCAAACTGCCCAGAAGTGTGGAGAGTGCCTGTACTGTCACTGTTCTTTTTTCATTTCTGTGCTCATCTGGAAGTGAGCTTGGGCTCTGGCCCACAAGCAGAGCTGACTCATGCAGGACTACTGCAGGCTGCAAGCTGTTTGCCTTCTGTAGGAAATTTGGGGCTCTCCTTTTCCAAGGTGGTGTTTCATAGTGCTTCCCTTCAGTGTTTACTCTAAATGAAGAGGCAAGAGGTGATTTCCAGCGAGCAGGTGTGTGAGAAAATGAGGCAATGGAGGGTAGATCACAGGGGAATGTCAGTCAAAATGCCTGAACAAAGAAAGCACCGACTTTTTCTTACTTTCTCCCCATTTTTCCAGGGTGATGTGGTTCACTGGGGATCATTTATAGTTCTTTTCTTGCTATAAAACATGTTGTCGTGAGGGGTCACAGTCCTATTTTTCTTTTTTGGCCCCAAGAAAAATTTCTCACAGAAAGCCCTTGGTTTGAAATGAGGTTGAAATAAGCAGAGTTTTGATCTGATTGATTAAAATCTCTGTCTCAGCTCCCAAGCTTTTGATCCCATTTTTGGAAGGACACTTGAATAATCCTCTGGGTTGAAGAGTCAATTGCCAGCTAGTTTCAAGATTTGAATAACTATGCTTTGAATAGCCAGGTTTTACCTGCCTATTTCCCAACTCCTTTGGGATGCCTGCATGATTGCCAGAGGGGGGGGGATAACAATCTGGGAGAGCTTTGGGTCCCTCTCCTTCCCTTCCAACATTTTAAGAACCTTGGGTAATATATTGAAATTGCAAACAATAATTGCCACCTGCAGCCACAGGACAAATGATGCTTTGGAAATGTTTGTGGGCAGCCTGCTCTCTTCTCTAGCATTAGTGAAACAGAGCTCATCCCTCCCCACTTGTAAACTGCTCTGAGTACCTGAACTGCTTGACAATACTGCTGAAATGTGCAGGAGCATGGAGTTCATAGAGTAGAGAAGAGATGGGAGATAGGCTTGACCTTGGCATTGACTTACACATGGGTGATAGGAGACGTGAGCAGTAAAACCAGAACCCCTGGGACAGAAGAAATATTCGCAGCCCCTGAGAGCAGAGTGTGTGAACATGGACAGCTCCTGGTGCTTGTGATGCTTTCTGTCCCTTGGGAAGCCAGTGCAGACTGATAGCGTGAGAGTCTCTTATTGTACCAGTTAAAAAAAAAAAAAGTAAAACATTTTAACCATTCATTTCAGATAATGACAGGGTTTAGTAATTGAGCATGCCAAATATTCAGAAAGGATGGGGAAGGTTGGTTTGTTTTGGCAAGTATAAACCAAATCTTTATCAGTGCCTGCTGCTTCAAAATGTGTCTGCCTTGGCTGATGTTTATCTTCTGGTTGTCTTTCAGAATGCTCCAGGACGACCTGCAGCTCAGTGATAGTGAAGAGAGTGGTGACGATCAAGTCGGTTTTAGCTGTTTTATACACTAGGCACACAGACTTCCCTTTAAACATCACCACTTGTTGCACTGTTCTGAGTTCTGAGCTAACCTTTCCTCCCCCTCTCCTCTTTGTCTTTGTGAACAAAACAGGTTGTTGAAAAGTCACCTTCTTCATTTGCTCCTCCAAGGTACAGGTTTGTTCCCAAACTATTAGCTAGACCACATAAGGAGAAAAACAAAACTGCTTTTTATATTTGGGGTAGGGGAGAGTAAGGGTTCCTGGTTTCTCTTGTAGCTACAGGCTTTGGTTTCTGTCTGCTCTTGAAAGTCAGCTTGAATTGTGTGGGATTTTCCAGAAAGTTCCAATTAGAAATGAATTATCCAGGCATACTGGATTTTGCCTATGAACCAGAACTGTATTTCCTCAACTGCTCCTTTCTCTTCTCCTTCTCCACTCCACCAGTGTGTCTGTAGATCACGCTGCAGCTAATGGAATTTTCAGCTGTAGTGGTGAGGGGTGAGATGTAAGTCCAGATTTAGCTCAGAAGGAAGCCCAAAACAGCCAAGTGGGTAAAGAACAGGAAAGGGTTAGGAAGACTCATTGAAGCTGTTTCAGCTCCTCTTGATAGGGAAGCTGATTGTAAGCAGTTCCTGCCATGTATTGTTAGTCAGAAGCAATATTCAAGGTAGACTGAACAGCCACATGCCTGCATTTGAGGAAGAAAGATTGAAAAGCTCGAAATTTTTCCTAAAGGAGAGCACTGACATAGATTTTTTTGGCTTGATATGAATATTATTCAAGCACAAGAGTGGTCTACAAAGTCAGACTTGCAGAGGAGCACACCAAGCATGATCTGTGTCTCTGCAGACTCTTAAAATAGAAGTGTTATCATGATAGCAGTCTTGGATCAGCAAGGAGCTTGCCTCCAACTCATACGAATGTGTTGATACTGATGTGGGAAACTAAAGTAGAAAAAATACATTAAAATATCTACATTTTAATATTGTAAGCCTGTTTCAGAAGAAAAACACTGTGCATAACAAGGACAGCTTTTCCTTGATTCCATCCACTCCATTGTCAGTGTGGAGGAAAACTCTATTTGTTAGAGCAGGGCATTACGCTGAAACGCTGCTGCCTGGTGTGGCTAGTAATGAAGTGCTTACAGCAGCACGACCAAGTTCATCCAACACAGATGAAGTGAAAACTTAAGGGGGAGAACAGAAAAAACCAAAAATAATTCTAAAATATATGTTCCTGCCTTATTCACTTTTACTGGAAGTTTTTCATTTTGAGAGTTGGGTTTTTCAGAAAAACACTGGGCCGTTTCAGTGCTTTTTAAACTTTGGTTGGCAAAATGCAGCTCCACATTGTAGCAGTGGCATCCTCCCTACATATTAGACTGGGCTGGAGTTGGAGCCCTGTAAGATGTCATACTTTATTTTTTGAGTATGCTAGTGTATCTCTCTGGCCTTCTCCCCTCTCATCTTAGTGCCAAAACATGGGGTTTCAGTTTTATTTTTAATACTGCCCTGTCAATATAATAAGTAAGTAACGTTCAGCCATGCTGCTTTCTAATTTTATATCATGGTGGTCTTGCAGTTCCTTACAGTCCCAGCTGAAGAGTGTGGCATCAGCACATTCCAGCAGCTCAGAGTCAGGGAGCACCAGTGACTCAGACAGCTCCTCAGACTCGGAGACAGAGAGCCACTCAAGTGACAGTGAAGTGAACGACCCTCCAAGAGCATCAGCACCTGAGGTGAATGCAAACCAAAGGCAGAGGTTGCTTACAACTCCTTGCCTCACTCTGCTGTCTCAATGCAGGCAGGGCAGGAGACCTGAAATATTGTCATTGTTCAGGCATCCCCTTGACATCTTTGCTGCATCGCTCAACTTTTCTTGCCCTTTGCTTCCCTTCTAGCGTTTGTCAACGTTAGATACCCTTAGTACCAACATGGTTTGACTTTCAGATGCCCAGCTTGGATATGTTCCCCCATGTCCTTTGGCACAGTTGTCTAGCTCTCCTGGAGGAATCAGTACCTTCACTGGGGAGACAAGAGAAGGCACAGAGGGAAAGCACAGCTGGGCTGTGTGGGGCCCACCTCTGCCTGTGGGGATTTCTGGGTGCCTTTATGGCAGTGTCAGGGTGAGACCAGTTTCCTGATAATTTAAGAGGGGCTGCTGCCTCCCTGCACCTCCTGTGCCTGAGTGACAGATTCAGCTTCTCCCAGGTTGCAGCTGAAGGGTTCAGATCTGCAGGAAGGACTGGAATATGCTTAGTCTTGCTGCTGTTGAATTTGGCTTGGATACAACTGCACTGGCATTTTTTAGGGTTTTATTGGGGAAAGCAGACAAACAGAACTCAGTGCCTTAAACTTTCATGATTGTGAGACCATGCATCTTTTAAAAAATCTGCTGCAGAAGTGCTCATGTCCCATGCTTTCAAACAGTTCTTCCAGCTTGCAAAACATTCTCAGGCCACTGGGAAGTATGTGGCTGTTGTCTGCAGACCACAGCTGATACAAAACAATCCACCGGCAGTTTTGAGGTACTCCTACAAAGCCACTTGTAATTTATTTTTCCTCCACCCAGCTCTAGCTCTTTCTTTTCACCTTAAAAGTGCATGAACAGGGAGAAGCCAAAAACAAGCTTTTAAGACAGTCTGTCTTTCCATCTCACTCTAATACTCTTTGCCCTCCAGCAAAGTGCCCTCAGTTCCAGACTTTGCCTGCTGGAATATGGTGCCTTTGAAAGAAAGAGCTTATACTTCTCTTCTTTTACTAAATTCTGCCTGGTTTGTCCTGAAAATACTAATGAAGTCCAGCAAGTCTAGCTACTTGCCATTAACCTTTCTGTCCTTTTTTTATTCAGCCAACTGTTTATCCATGATGCTCTAAAGTAAGTTAGTGCACATGGCCTGTTTGTTTATAGTCAGTTCTTCACGTGCAAAAGCAAACACTTTGAGACCTCTAGGCAACAGTCCCTGGGCTCTGGTAAGCTGTGCTAGGATGGAAACAGCCCATAAAGGTGTCAGGTTTGAATCTTCCTTTTCTCTTTTTGGTCTGCAGCCTGAGCCACCAACTTCTAATAAGTGGCAGCTCGACAACTGGCTGACCAAGGTCAACCCACCAGCAGTGCCAACAGAGAGCCTCAGTGACATTGCCCGTGGGGATGGATGTGAGGAGGGCAAGAAGCAGGAGCGGGGCATCAGCAGCAACTCCTCCCAGCAGCACAACAAACTGAGGGAGCCTCCTCACAAGAGCCAAGTGGCCGGGGCTCCTCAGGAGACTCCTCTTCTGACCAAACACAGCTGCCAGAAGCCTCCTCCATGCGCCGAGGAGCCCTTGCCCAGGCAGACTGTGGGGGTCAAAAGGCCCAGCAAGCCCCTGGTGCATGAGGGGCCCAAGAGATTCCTGAAGGTGGAGAGTGAGCCTGGTCCTTTGGAGGTCCCAGACCAGTCTTTCAGGGACAAGCCAAAAGTCAAAAAAACAGTGAAGACAAAATCCAATGACAGAAAAGACTTGAAACCAGGCCTTCAAGAGCCCTCTGAGAAAAAAAAGGACAAGGGCTCCCACCAGGCCAATGCCAAACCCTTCTTGGACCTCAGGCTCATGAGAGATGCCCTGGCACGCGATGCTCTCAGTCCTCTTCCTCAGGGCCAGGGCACAGGCCCTATCAGGACCAGCAGCCACAGGCCTCAGGATGTGCACAAGGAGAAACTGCCCTTGCCTCCTGGGGAGAAGTTGCTCTCACCAGTAAGGGATCCTCCAACCTGTGAGCGCCTTGTGGTGAAAATAGATCTCTGTCACCTGGAAAAAGTCCCTCATCCCCCCAGGAAAAATGGGCACCAGAGGAAAGCAGAGACCAAGGACGCTCCTGGTGCGAGGAAGCAGGACTTGAAGAGGAAAGCCACGGACACTTCTGAGGGGTCCCTTGGAAAGAAGAAGGTGAGGGGTGGAGTGGGAGGTCGGTTTGTACAAGGACCAATGTGGTTTTTGAAAAGCCTGTGTGGATTTCCCACTTCATAGATTGGGAGTAGAGCCACTATCCTTCTATAAAGCTTATCAAGGGGAATGTGAATCAAAATTGTCTGCAGATGTTTCTTGTTGGTCACAAATCCCCTCCTGAGCAAATGAAAAGCCCTGTAAGCTGTCTAACACTCTTTGCTATTTTAGAATATATTTTTCCTCTGTATTCTTGAAATCCTGGTTTTCTCAGATAGTAAAACCAGTTGTAACAGTGGCTCTCCCTTCAATTACAAGACAGCCCTTTATTTAACTGAGGTGATTGCTGCTTTCAAGTGTTTTTTGAAAAGCTGACTCCCAAAGGGATATGAATATACCTCCAGCCATCTGGGTCAGCTGCACAAAGAGCTGGCTGCAGACCTTGTGGGGAATGGGCATTCCCTCTGGATATTTCAGTTCCTGAGTCCCTTTTTGGTCCTCCTCACAGAGCAGGTGGCTCAGCACGGGTGGGTGAATAACCTTGGTTTGGGTTTCATTTAGTTTTGCCATTTTATGAATTTCCTGTAGTTGTGAGGGAAAATTGAGAAGAGCAGGGAAATCATGAAGAAACTTGAGAGACCCCAGAAATTCATGCTCTTGCAGAGAAGTGAGACAAAGGAAAACAGGCAGTCAATCTAAGAGACACAGGAGAGGAACTATTGATGTTAGACATGTCTCTCTTCGTGTCTGATGTTAGACGTGTCAGTGCCTGACTGCAGGGAAGCCCCCTTCGGAGCCTTACTGTCAGTTGTGTCAGTGCATCAGTACGCTCAGAGGCTCAGGCCTCATGGCAGCCAGCTGGATCAGGAACAGCTGTCAGACATCTTTGGTGGCAGTGTGGAACCTGGGAAACAGTGTAAGGATGTGATCTCAATGCTGGAGCCTTGTCCTGAGCACCCTGCCAGAGAAAGACCCTGTGTTGCAGCACGCCCCTGTGAATGACACAAAGCTGGCTGTGTCCCAGACATGAGTACAGACTGGGAGATGCCAGCAGAGAAGGACCTGCAGGTTCCACTGGAGGAGAGGCTGGACACGACCCAGCAGTGTGTGCTTGCAGCCCAGAAAGCTGAACGTGTCCTGGGCTGCATCCTAAGATGTGTGGTCAGGAGGCTGAGGGGGGAATTCTGCCCCTCTACTCCTCTCTGATGAGATTCCACCTGCAGTGCTGCTTCCAGCTCTGGGGTCCCCAGATTACCAGTGCTTTGAAATTTCACCTATATCAGCATTTTGGTGATAAAAACCAAACCCCCTGCACATCTGGAGTATCTCACTTGCAACTGCCTTGCTTTTGATTATTGTTAGCAGCAACAGGTTTAGCAGTTTCATCCCTGCCACTACAAAGCAATTAGTCTATCCAAGCAAAATTAGTTAAATTGTCATTTTAGGTTACTTGTCGATGAGCTTGCAATCTGTATCTTCTGTGCTGTGAGTTTACAATTTGTTGGTTCCAATAAGGTATTTTTTCTTTCTTTTTTAACCAGACTCAGTCAAACTTAACTGTATTGGTCTGTATTTTATGTGAACTTTGAAAACCTAAGTGATTTTATTTTTCCTTTTTTTTTCCCCTTCCTATTAGAGGGGAGAGAAGGAGGAGACTGATAGGAAGAAAATGAAATCAGAAAAAAACCACAAATCATTGCAGTCTTCAGCTAACAAAGACTCCAGTAAATTGAAGTGAGTATACAGTGGTGGAACGGCAGAAGGATGTATAAATCCAAGTCTTTCCTAAACAGCTTAGATCAAGGAACTGGATCTCCTGCCCTTACACTCATGAGTTTGCTTCTAACATAATGTTCTTTCTGAAACCTAATCTACAGCAGATTTGCCTTTACATCCTGGAAGCAACCAGTCCAGAAAGCAGCTCTGTAGGTGTGAGTGGGTAAGGGCAGTGGGCATTTCCCTTCTCCACTAAAGTCATCCTGTTGTCTTTGTCTTGTTTTCTTTCCTAAGTGACCCAATGGACACAAAACCAATGTGCCTTTTGAGTCCTGACTGTCTGGAATTTCAGGTGGCCTTTGTGACCAAGAATTCCTCCTTTTTCCTAGTGCAGCATATGCAGTGCTTCTGGTAGCTCTGCTGGAGCTTCCCCTGTAATTTGCATACCAGAGCACTGCCAGCATTCTGGCCAGCCCTTTGCTCCAGTAAGTGCTTCCAAGAGTGAGTTTCCAACTGGGCAGTGTTCCTGAGCGGGGAGACTCGTGCCTCACTTATGGGCTACTGCATTCAATTCCTGCTTGCTTGTGGCTTGAATTTGAGGTGTTGGCTTGGATTGGTATGTAGTGTTGAGGTTTGTGCCCTGACAATAGGAGTAAACTGCTTTTCTGCAGAGAAAACACTGACACACTCTGAAAGCAGTGAGGAAGGAATTGGAACTACCATTTAGTTGGGTGAAGGGGTATTTGAACTGTGGTAGTAATGCAAGAGCTTTAATTCTGGGGCTTATTCTCCCTTTTTCTCAGTGAAAATGAGCACCTGTTTTAGTCATGTTCTGCCTTTTGGAGTGGGAAGGAGAGTATGCATTTTTGGGGACAAGGTGCACTTGCGTAGGTCAGGTGACGGTTCTGTGCTCTGTGGAGCATCAGCTGTGCCAAGGTGGAGAAGCTTGGGAGCATGTGTGTGATGTGGGTAAGGACAAAACCATGGGAAAAGTGTGTGGTGAAAGAGGGGAGAGGATTGTCCCATGCACAACAGAATGGGGCAGGATGTGCACCATCACACCTGTCTCCTCATTGGGTTAAACTTCATTTCCTCCTCTTCTGATGTTGCAGTCCGTGAGCTGGGATTCCCTGGTCAGTGTTTTCTCAGAAACTTTGAGAAACGGAATAAAAATACGTAAGTGAGCAGTGATGAAACAAAGTTTGGAACTATTTGGTGCTACTTAGAGCTGCTCGTCCTAACTTCAGATGATCAGAAATCTAATGTTGCTTAATGTGATCATCTCTGCCATTTAAAAGCACAGCATTTTAAGTCTCTCTTGACTTTGAGAGTGTTGTCTACTTGATCTGGCAAGTCTTAGAGGAGGAACTCTGTTTAATTCTATCAAAGCACATACGGAATCAAGTGTCAGGGTGAATATCTCTGACCACAGAAAAGACCATCTACCGAAAGGGGGAGAGGCAGGCAATGCTGCAGTTCATTTGCCTTGTTGGGTGATTTGTCCCACGAATTTTAGTCACTGTACTCCTCTCCCTCACTGAGTGAAAAGGGGCTGTATTGGAGGCATGCTTTTTTTGCAATGTCCTGATGTTCTGGTTACAAGTGTTTTCTCCAAGGACAAGTTCTGAGACTTATTCCTACTTGAAAAGCAGCTTGCTTGTATGTTGACGGTAGGTGAAGGTTTGCTGTCTAAAGCACCATAAAGCCTCTGAAGTTTCATTTCGCTTTTGTTGAATTCTTTGTATTAACAAGTCATCTTGCACTTCCAGAGGACTTCAAACAGAATTGGTACATGATGTAACTAAGTCTGTAAAAAATCCCTATATTGTGTGTACACATATTCAGGAATTTGCTTCCCATCTCCAGAGCATCAAAAGCTTCATCTGAAACCCAAAAGAAAGAGGTGCTTCCACCACTGCCAGCTGTGTCTGCTGCACAAACTGCACCAAAGTCAGCCAAGATGACCAAAAAGAGACCCAGAAATGAGACTGATGAGCTGCCTGCCATGGATAACCCTGCCATGAACAAGAGCAACCACAAGGATCCTTTGTTTGCCAAGCACAGGAAAGTGGACGGAAATCATACGGAACTGTCAAAGGGCATCAAAGTAGGTATCCAGAATAACTGGTGGGATGTTTCCTCCAACACGAGTGCTATGTGATTCTCTTCAGAAGGATACTCTGTAAACACCAAAGGCATGAGACTCATGTTTATGCTAATCATCATTTCAGATTGTAGGCAACTACAGATACAATACTGATGTATTGGTGTAAAAATAAGTGTGCTTATAAAAAGAAAGAGAGGATTGCTTAAAAATAAGAAAATAAGAACCCTGTGGCATTCACTACAACTCAGGTAAAAGCTTTTATAGCTTGTTTACAAAATGGCTCATGATCCTTGCAGCTGGTTCTTTGCATATCTGGGTCACAAAATTCGATTATGTGGCTGTTTTACTGGAGGTTTGAAGCGTGCGGTCTGGGATGTTGCTCTGTGTGTGTTAAGCCAGACTGTGGACACTGTATTAGCTGGCTCCAACTGCTTGCTTTTTCCTTTTCCCTGTAGTTAGTAATGGGGAATGAGCAATTTTTTTGTGGTTAAGGTGGAAATAAGTGTGAATAGATCTTACCATTCTGCCTTGGCTAGAGGACATGAAAACTGTGGTGCTTGCAGCCTTACTGCTGTCTTAGTCATTGTGCAAGGAAACCTGCTGCTGAATTTCTCTGAGCCTGGGAGAAGTTTGAATGGTGTTAGGCATGACAAGCAGTCAGGTGAGAAGCAAGCAGGGGTTGCTGGGGAAGAGAGCCTGGAGAAGAGACTATGCTTGGGACAGATATATATTTTCACTTGAAATTTAGGAACGCCGGGCTTTGGAATTGGTTTAGGCATATCTCTCTAACCAGCTTTATCTCTGTCCTTTTTCAGGGATCTGCAGGTGATGTCACAAAGCCTTTCCCAGTGCCTTCTTTGCCAAATGGTACCTCTAAGCCAAGGAGACCCCTGCTCAAGTTTGAAAAGTAAGTTTTCATTTGACACCCCTCATCTTTACTTTCTGAAGACATGAGGCAAGGCTGGCCATGAGGCCACCCTGGCTTCTGCTTTTTCATGAGCACTTCTTTGGGAGGGAAGAGAGGGGGAGAGATGTATGAGATCTGCCCTCTACTGCCTTCTCATGCCTACTCACCACAAAGTAAAGGTTTACAAGAAAGCAAAGCTCTACAACAGTACTGGCTTGAGGGAAGCTACTCTGGAAATTAGGGACCATCTCTCTTGTGAGCAGGTAACTTGAATGCAAGATTTGGTCTCAGATAAATGTGGGGTTTCTCCCAAATTTACTTTGTTTCAATTAAAATGTATTTATGGGTCTGTACTTGAGGAATGATAGATGATGTAACTACTGTCTTTCCATAGAAATTAGGAATTTAACTTGTTCCCGTAGAAGCCCAACCTCTGGTGGTTTTTTATTTCTAAATTTCAATATTATTCCAACATACTTTTTTAAGAAATCAATCAACCCATAGCATCCTCTAGATAAGAAAGTAAAACTGATAATTATCCTACCCTTTTTCATCTGTTTTTCCTCTCTGTCCCCAATTCAGGCAGCATTCAAAGGAATACTACATTGAACAGGCCCAGAGGCTGAAGCACAAAGCTGATGCAATGGTAAGTCTTGGCCTTGTGCTGGGAATGCTGACCAGCTCCTGCACTCAGCCCTGGTACCTGTGTGTGTGTGTGGGAATGAGGTTCACTGGCTACCATGACTTCTATACTCCATACCTGGAGTGTGTTCAGTTATGTGTTGAGAGGCTGTCTTTATTTGCCAGATGTTCAGATGTTTCTCTTGGATACAAACATATCTAGAGAATGGGATTCAGAACTGGCATTGTCGGGGGTTAGCTTTGTTAAGAGCTATAAAAGCATCCTTGGAAAACAGATGGAACAGTCAGTTTTAAGAGAGTTTAAAAAGTCAGAAAAGTCAGGATCCTAGCAGTTATTGAGTTGCTAGTGACTGAGACTTGGAAGTGGCCTTGGCAGATCTGATTTTCTCTGAGCTGTGCAGTTTAACAGTGTGCACAAGTGAACTTATTGCTTTGCCAATTAGGGCAGATAATTATCTCAGTCAGATAATGTCCATTTGCTACTTTCTGTTTATCTGGGAAAATGAAGTGAATGAATGCTGCAGTGAGAAATGCCCCTGCGAGGCAAGCCTCCAAGACCAGACAACAGTATCTAAAAAAAAGTGAAGATAATAAATTACTCAAGGAAACCATTGAGCAAAGAGAGACAAATGGAGCACACAAAGCTGAAGACTGGGATCACATTCAGGGTTCTGCAGAGAACCCTTTAATTTTCACCCAGAGGCAAAACTGAAATCTTTCTTTCTTCAAATCCTGCCTAACTAGGAAGAAAAGAGCATTCAAGTATGCTTGAGAGAAGTATGTTTGGTCTTAGTTAAAAAATGAGAATTTTCTTCCCAATAGACTGACAAGACTGGAAAGGCCTTTCAGTACCTGGAAGCTGCCCTTTTTTTTATTGAATATGGGATTGCCTTGGAATCAGATGTG
The DNA here is from genome assembly GCA_013396995.1 of Dicaeum eximium. NCBI lineage: Eukaryota > Metazoa > Chordata > Aves > Passeriformes > Dicaeidae > Dicaeum > Dicaeum eximium. The sequence continues at coordinate 20,377 of VWZP01009939.1, read as the reverse complement.
CTGGAACCGAAATCAGCTTACACCATATTCAGTGACACCATAATTCTCATCAAGTAAGTGGCTTTCAGAGGGTGACAGTTTGGTGTGTTTGAAGGGGAGGGCATTTTGACACACAGTCCTCTGCTCAAGATCTTACAAAGTTCCTTGTGCCAGGACTAAGAACTCAGGGCAGGTTTCCTGACTTGCCAACTGTTTTTAAGGTAATGGCACACGCTGTTTTTTCATAAACTGTCAGGCTTCAGAGTGCTCTGGTGGCTGACAAGAGCCTGGTCCTGTTTATTTTGTTTCCCTAGATTCATTATGACTTTGAAACCGTTTGAAGATTCCTCAGTCTCTTCACATGGAAAAATCTTTGCTGTGTTACGGTGAGTAACTGCTTCTGTTCCTTTGTGCACTTCTTTGAAACTGAGGGAAAGATACATTGCTTCCAGGGGGAAAAGAATGTGTTAATAGGGAGTTAGAGTTACACAAGGAAAAAAATAAAATAATATCAAAGAAGAGAAAACACCACAATATAAAAACCAGAATGAATTGAAACATCTCTAAGCTGGGAGATCACAAGGGACCACATGTAGAAGGCACAGGCTTTAAAACTTGATCTGCTGGTAACTTGAGAGCACATAAGGGCTTTCACCTAAGGTGAAAGAATGTGATTTGGCTGCCCATGTTTGAGCTGTGTAACTGAAACTGTTGCTGAACATAGATGAGGCACTTCTGGATGGGGGCTTACTCAGCCTTTGGCACCTTTGAGAGCCTGGGCACCTGTTCATATGAAAGACCAGAGAAGGCCCTTCCTTGTTTCTTTCTTTCCCTTGTGATTTTTTTTTTACAAAGTCTTTTTTTTTTATCATGATCAAAAGGAGGAGAAATTTTGAGCTTTCTTGACCTTCCAGTAGAGCTGAGGTGTGCCTGCCTCCATCCCACAGAGCTGATGAGGACTGGGCACAAACACTGACACTCAGGTGTGTTTTTGTCCACAGCATGCGCTGCCAGTCCATTCTGCACATGGCAATGTTTGGTTACAAAAAAGACACTGCAATGAGGTATTCCAGACTCCTGAATGACCACTTCAAGGTAGGGCACAGGTATCACTGAGCTGCCAGCTGGATGGCTGTGGTAGTTACTGATGTCAGCTGAACAATCCAAAACTAACTAGACTTTTATTCCTTGCTGCAGAGTAATTTCAGAGTAATACAAGCACCTTTTCCGAGTGTTGCAAGGTAAGATTTAAAAATTTGTTGTCATGTGTCTGTGTTTCAATGACAGTGAGTAAGAGCTTTTCTGTATTCTGTGGCCATTTCAGGTGGCAGACAGCTACCAGGCTGTCTTACAAAATCTGTGGCTGACAGTGGTGACAGGACTTTGACAGTGGTGCTGATTCCAGTTACATTTTTTGGCTACCTTGCACAGGATAGTTCATTGAGAAGTAAATGGTCTCTTGAGAGCAGTGGTGGAAGCCCTGTCATACCAGTATGTCATGCCATACTAAAATTAGGTTGAGGGAGGGGTGATGAGTGAGGCTGTGTCTGGAAGGCAGGCTGGCTGACCACATTTAGCTGCCCTTGGTCTATAAATAAGTGTCTGTAGGCTGACCTGGCTGCTTTAGGAAGCTGCCAGAAGCTCCAGCCTCCACAGGAGGGGAGCTTCAGTGTGCCTGATTTGGAAGGCATTAGGGAAAATGCTTGGCTAATCTGGTGAAGACTTTCACAAGTAGGTATAGGTTTTGGAAGATGGATGGGTGGCCCTTTTCAGTGTCTGGTCCCACATTTTCTCTTGTTGAGTAGAGTCCTTCTAAATCACTTCCAAAAACTTGGCCTTGCCCTCAAAGTACAATTGCTTGTGCTCTAGCTGAACACATCTCACTTTTCAGCAGTCCATTCCATGCTGCAGGCCTGGGTGACACCAGATAGCTCCTGGCATGAGGTAGCCTTGCAGAAAGATGTTTAGCTCTGAAGTTGAATGTTCGTTATGGTGTTTCTTTTCTGCTGCAGAAGCACAGGCTTGCCTTCTCCTCTTTCTCCAATACCCTCTCCTTCTGGATCTGTGAGTTCTCAGCCTGGATCAAATGATAGCAATGGCGTTGGCCACAGCGGCATTGGCAACGGCACTGGCTCTACTGTCACTGTCTCCTGTCATATCACCAGTGTCACCTCTTCCTATATCAACATCACCTCCTATATCCTCCACGCATATGAAATTTGGGAAAAGGCTGATGCACTGGCCAGAAAGAATAAAGGTAAGTTTTTGCCCTTTGTCTTTTCTGTCTCATGTGTCATGGTTATGTGCGTATTTGCTTCAATCCTGACACTCAGGGCAGCAAGCACCATACCTAAAGATCAAAGCATGAAATGTGTTGACTATCTCTGCCAGGGCATATTAGCAGAGATGCTTGATGGTGATATATTGATGAGTGTTCCCATTAAAAGGTTTTCTTGGCATCCTCAAATGTCCAGGAGATAAGGGATGAGGGTGTCAAGTACAGGAAACCAGCCAACTTGCTTCGTGGTAACACAAGAAGCGTAAGGGGTTTGGGTTTTTTCCATCTTTCGCTTTGGGGCACTGAGCTTTTCTGAGTTGGTTCACTTTGTTTAAAAACATCATTCTGGCCTGTAGCCTTGTGCTGTAGTTTTTGTCAAATTTCCAGGTCATTTTGTCAAGAAAATGGTGAAGCTGGCTTCTCTGCCTAACAGAGAAGGTGAGCAGTACTTGAATTTGAGTCCTTGCTGGGCACATGCCCAGTATTTGCAAGCAGCAACTTTTTTTTTTTATTTTACAGTTTCGTTAAAAATGTTGTATTGTCTTTTGGTGTAAGCAGTGATGAATACACAAAAGCCACAGGGTGGGTGCAGTCCAGCCTGTGACCTGCCATCCCATGTGGCCTCAGCAGTGTGATTGTCCATACGACACAAAGTTTTGTGAGCCAGTGTGGGTGAAGAGATGCATTGCCATGACCTGTTGGCAAACTTGCAAAAGAAAATAAGCACAATGTGCCTGGCTGGATTGTTGGAAGGCCGTAAAAATCCTCACACTTGAGGCAGTTGCTGAAAATCAAAAGGCTTTCCAAGTCACCTTTGAACAAAAAACTGGTTGTTGGCTGTCCTCTGAGCAAATCTGTGCTTGAAGAAGCAGTTCATGTGTGGCATTTTCAATTTTGTCCTCAAAAGGCTGATAAAAAACTGTCACATAGAAGCAGTGGATGCTGCTAATAAGCCAGGGGAGTGAGTAATGGAGGAAAATGTGTGGGAGGGTAGTCTGAGCACAGCTTTGCATCAGTCAAGACTAAATTCAAAATGTGCTCTGTATGGCTGGTCCTCATGTAGAGGGATGATGACTGGGGTACCTAAATACTCCATAGGGAGTGGATCTGTGCAAGAGACCAGTAAATAGTCGTATAGGCTTGGTGATGGTGTCACTGTTCAGGACAGTTTGAAGCATTTCAGAACTGGAACTTACTGATAATCAGTGTAATATATAAAGAGGTACAGAGAGCGAAAACGCAAAATGAATAAAAAAAGCCACATCCTTGATTCTTTTATAGGGCATAAGAAGATGAAGAAAGAGCAGCAGCCTTTAGCTATCAAGATCTTATAAGTAGGGAAGTCCTAAGCTATGGGAAAGCAGTGAGCTGTAACTGCTGTCCAAGTCTCTGGTGCAGAGCTGAAGTGCCTTCTGGAGAGTCCATTGACAGGTGCCAGCTCCTCACTGTAACTCAGAGCAGCAGCCCTGTGGATCATGTGGCTGTAGCAGCCACAGGTTGTCTTCAGCCTCTGATGTCTCTCTGCAAGGGCGAGCTGAGGCTGCAGGCATGGACATGAAGTCCCTCTCCTTTCACTTGATGCTGTGCTGACAGATCAGGTTATTTTCTGTTTGCTCAGAATTCCTTCTGTTCCCCATGGAAGGCATGGATTCTGTAAACAAAATCAAGATCAGAGGGAATGTATTCTCTGCTTCTGCATTGGCAAGTATTAGAAAGGAAGTGTTGTGCACTCTGCGTCTGAAGAGCTCCTTGCACAGCCAAATAGAATTTTTCCATCTCTAGCTTCAATCTTCTCATCAAAAAGGAAAGATGAGAATGACCAGGTTCTGAAAAGGTATTTAGCATCATGTTTCAGCTGAAGAGTGATGGACTGGGCCTATGTCAGTGAGAGGCAGGTCATGCAGGAATGTCTTGGAAAGGTGACTGCAAAGGAATAGTGTGAAAATTTCCCACAGCTTATGGTCGCCTGCACGGAGCAAGGCTTGCAGCCTGCCAGCCCCTTACAGCAGGGTCAGGTCTGCTGCAAGAGCCACCTCCTGTGCAGAAGGAGGAGAGGGATGCCTGGAGATGGTGGTGGGATGGGAGGAATGTGAGATCTGCCTGACATGCTTGGCTATAAGCAATCCAAACCAGAGCAGTATATAGCCTGGCAAGTTACAAGTTACAAATAGAGAGATCCTGATATCTCCAAGGTTTGAGGATGGATGAAGGAAAGGGACCACAGCTCTGTGTGTGCTTCTGGGTGCTGCTGAGGAAGACACTCAAATTTGTCCTGTTTAGAATTTGAGAGAAACTTGAAGCAGGGACTGTGGTGCAAACACCCAAACTTTTGCTGCCCTACCACGGAGCCTCTGTGCCCTTTAAAGTAAGGACATGAGGTGGTGTCTCAGTGTATGTAAATGTTTACCTGTTGCCTGAATTGCCTGCTGTGCTTGCCACCCTTCCCAGGCCTGTGACACTGCTGAGCTGTCTGCACTAGCACTGTTTAACAGGACTGACCAGCTGACTGTGTGCTGCTGCTGTCACTCCTTGCCTGGTGTATGAAACCTACCAAATGTTTTCTCTCTCTCCCTTTTTTCCCAGAGTTTTTTGCTGAACTCAGCAGAGCGACGAGTGCTCTGGCACTGACCAGTAGCCTGACAGACCTGGTACACTACATCAGACAGGGATTACAGTGGCTGAGACTGGAAGCAAGTATGCCTTAACTGGTTCTCCAGGTGGTTAAATACCTTGAAGTTCTTTTGCACTTTTGAAGCCTCAGAAACAGTTTAATTTTTTTTTTTAATTGTTCAATACAAAGCACCTGCAAGGGAAAATGTTTTAAATAAAGTTGGAAGTTATCTGGCTACACTGGAAAACCCTTGAACTGTGTTTTTCTAGGGTAGCACTTTGCTACCTTGAAAAAGAAGATACAGAGGATGGCACCTTCCTTTAAAACGATGAAGTGCAATGAATTGTCTGAATGGTCCAATGTATTGATGGTCTATAAACATTTCTTTTACAAACAACCAGCAGGACAATAATTGCACATGATGCTGACAAGAAGGAAATCTGCCTCCAGAGGTGGTTATGCAATATCCCACAGTCTGCAGCAGTTGTGTGCCCAGACAACATGCCAGAGGAGTTGTTTTTGCAAGCACAGATGCAATCTTTGGTGTCTTTGTTCCTCAGAGAGCAAGTAGCAACCTCATCAAACACTGAACTGCGTTATGTTACAGGAAAAGGAGCAAAAGGATCTGCTCTGCCTGCTTTCCAACCTCACCCTCCTGCTTTTCTCAGCCAGCTGACATAACTGAGGAAGCCACTGCCTTCAGTGCTGCAAGTTTTCTTTTCAAGTCTCACTGCTTTGGTCTTCCTTGCTGTGCTGTCATGTGCATCCATGCCCCGGGCAGTCCAGCTGTGTTACTGAGGGGCTGGCTCAGCTCTAGCCTTGCGAGCCACAGTTGGGGTGGGGAAAATGACGTGGTGTGTTTGGAATAGCTCTGCTTCTTCGCTGAGAGATGTCACCATGAGGATTCTTTGTGGGGCTGATTTTTGTAATTTTGGTGGGTGGGGGTGGAAAGCAGCACTGGTTCACTGTGATTACTTTGACATTGTTCTAAGAACTTCCATGGGAAGGAATTGCTTCTGGTTAAGGAGGGATTAATTATCTGAATATGGAACATAAGATAAATTTTGCATTTGGATATTTGCCTGAAACCATTGAGGGTCTTGGTGAATATCTGAGCAGGATTCGTACCAAAGTAGGGTCTTCTTCTTGTGTTCTCTCAGCCATGCTGTAGGTTGGGCCCAGTGACAGATCAGAAACCTGTCAAGGGAACAAGAAGGGGAATAATGAGCTGTTTCCAAGCATTATTTTCTTGTCACAGTATCAGTGCAGGCAGCACCCATGGCATTTGTGTATTCAGTGAGATGACACCCTTCTCTACCCAAAGATTCCTTGTGGTGTGACAGCAGCATCCTGCCATCCTCATATGCAATAGTGTGCCTTAGCCTGCTGGTACCCTCTCACATCCCTCCCCCCCTCTCACAGACCTGTGGGACTGGAGAAGAGAAGGATGGTATCCCAAAATAATTGTGTGTGCGAGAAAGAATTATCTCCCTTTTCCACATAATTTCACGATTAGGGAGGAACAGGTCTGCAGATATGCAGAAGTAAAATACCTGCTTATGGGTTTTAGGCCCATGAAAATGGACAGTGAAAAAATATCAGCAAAAGGTTTGCATTTCACAAAAGTAGCTTCTGCAGAAATGGCCCCTGCCGTGCGGAAGCCTGGGCTCTTCTTGGTTCTGGGATGAGGTGATGGAAGCGTGCTGGTCCCCAGCACAGGGGAGCTCTCCTGTCACCTTCCCTGGCAGTGCAGGACCACTGGGATCATGGCTGGGCCTTTCTGCACCTTGAAGGGATTGGCCTTTTATCTTCACTTTGTTAAAAGCCTCAGAGCATTTCAGGGATGAGCTGTCCTAACAAGTGGAAGGAAGATCCATGTCCCCCCTCCCCATTTTACCTATCGAGCTTTGCTCGCACTCTTCCCCCCTGGAGCAGCGACTGCTTAGAGTAAGCAGGGTCAGAGAAGGGCTCAGCATTTATTGTTTTGTTCTCAGGAAGTGTGGGGATGGGCAGCCAGTTTGGAGGCTGATGTGCACTTTGGAACTTGATCCTAGACTGGTGGGTCGATGCCACCTTTGGACTTTATCTTCAGACAAAACTATTTCTAGAATTACCAGCTGAGGAGGAGGAAAGATGTAAGCTTTATTGAACCTGGAAACCACTATGGGAGCCTGCAGGAGCTGTAGCAGAGTGTTAGGGGAAAGCATAAGGGACAGCAGGGACAGGGGTGTCCTGGTACTTTCCTTCTGTGTACATCTGTCTCCCTCCCTGCTGCCAGGAGAGGTGCTGCTGCTGTGCAGAAGTGCTTGTGCGAGGGCTGCTCCCATTCCCAGGACAAACTGCTGGGCTTTGTGGGAAAGAATATCATAGGCAGTTTGTGTCACAGGCATGTGGGGGCTCTTTGGGGGCTCTTAGTTGGAAAGCAATCTGTGGAAGCATCACTCCCCAGCTCCACAGCAGGAAGCTAGGTTTTGTTTCAGGACACAGAGAAAGACTGTTGAAATAATAGGAAATTTTAAGAAAAGCCATCATATTTCAACCTTGAGCCAGGTGAGAGGCCTGCAGAGAGTTAGGAAGGAAGCTCATAATTATCACCTGGGCTTGTTCAGGCCTTTAAAAAAAAACAAACAAAAATTAAATAAAAACAGAAATCAAAATGTAGCAGTGGAGGAAGCAGCATTTGCCATTAAGAAGCAAACTATTAATCCAAGGAAAACCAGGGGTGATTGTTTAATCCCAGAAAGAAAAGAGGCAGCTATGGTGGCAAAGCAGCATCATTTCCATGCAATATTTATTTAAAAGAAATAATAATACATGTGTTGAAATTGTCAAATGTTCTATTTTTAAAATGCCATTTATTTAATAGCTGAAAACCCGGCTTACATGGAGATAAGAGATATCTTCTGTAACTGAAAGTCAAAGTCTGACTGCAATGTCCTTGTTTTTGGTTTTGTCCTCTCCCCTTCCTCTTGGTTTTCATGATAAATCTGTACATCTTATTTTGGGGATGTATGTCCCTCTTGTATATAACCGTTTTCTGCCTTGTGTGTGATGGCATTTCTGAGATGGTTGATTCATATGGGGGAAATAAACAATAAATGAATGTTTGTTATGAGGTGTTTCAAGAGCCCTTGTGTTCTCAGCTTCTTGCAGAGAAATTCTACTGTAGCTTTTCTCTGAATGGCCTTAGTGTTTCCCTTCTGAATGAGGCTTAGGTATGAATTTTTCTACAAGAAGTCTCTTGTTCCCTTTGCTGCCCTGTTTGTCACCCCTTGCCCTTTCTTTAAGGACCAAAAGTGGTGCAAATGTAGATGCTCAGAGTGGCAGGAGTGTCATGACTTGGGACTCATAAATCCAATGCAGAGAAGGGTGTGCTGGGCCAGCTGCTGAAGCCAGCAGAGCCTGGCTCTGAGCACTCCCTGACAGGAACATCCCACAGGTTGGTTTCAGGCAGTCCAACGAGGTAAAGTAGAAAACCAGGAGACAAGGCACAGAAGTGGTGTCTGAAGGGTCCTGCTCTGTGTTTGCCACAAAGGGCTCTGTTTCAGAAGGGGTGTGAGGAGGATTTCCCTCAGAGAATCCCACAGGATTTCATGCCATGTGGTAGCAGTGTCTCATTGGTTGTGCAGGGGGATCTCTGCCATTGCCTTGTACTTCTCATTGGAGGCTTTCCCCCCTTTTTTTTCCAAGTTGTTCCTTGGAAGAATGGTTTTGGCATCTCTGTGCACTTTTGGGATATAATTTGTGATTCAGGTCTGGTCTGCAGCAGGTTGCCCCCAGGATGTTTGCTAATAATGGATGTGGTTTTCTCATGCACTGTGTAAATTGTAGAGGATACTGACACCTGGTTTAATACCCACTGGAAATGCTGCTGTCGCAGGTGCTGTGCATAGAAATGCACTCTTTGCATTTCTTTGACTGTGGTCGGTGCAGAGCTGGGGCAAAGCAGGGAGGGTTAATTTTGGGCGTGGCATGGAAATGGGGTTGAACATGCCAGCAGGGAGGTCATCCAAAAGCCAGGCAGGATGTGGGGCTGTAGCAAGTGTTGGCTGCCCTGCTTGGCTTTCTGCCTAGGGCAGTGGTCCCCCTGGGCTAACACAGCCAAAAATATTTTTCCAATAATACTTTGTTGTAGTTTCTTAATTATCGAGTCTTTATTGCCCAAACCTAATTTTGCAATTCTGTTTAATTTATTTTGAGATTTTTTTATTGATTATAGATAAGCTTGCATTCTGTCTTTGGCTTATCCTTTCCAAAAACAAATGTCATTTTTGGCAAAGCAGCTGAGTTAAAGTCAATTGCACTCTCTCAGCCCTGTGCTGCTCTCCAAACACTAAAATAGCCCCTTGGCAGCCTGTGCTTTCCTTACATTAATTGCAGTTTCAGCAACCCTGTCAAAAAAAGCGCACACCGTTCCCAGGCTATCATCGACCTTTTTGAATGTGTTTCCATAACCTTTGTGTTCCTGAAACTTGTGCATGCTACATGAGCAGTGTGCACTCATTGCCGCTTTGTGATGTCTTTTGTCAAGGTGTGGGGTTCCCAGAGCTCCCATTGGGTTTTCCTCCTCTCTTGCTCAGTATTGCTGAGGTTTTTTTGGGTCTAGCCCTTCATGTTGCAGCATTAAGGCCATGTTTTACACTGTCAGAGGCATTTGCAAAACTTGTCGTTTGTTTAGTGAAATCTTGATTTTTACTGCTGGCCAGTTGCATATGAAGAAATCCTTGTAAATGGAAAAAATAGTTCAGATTTTTTTTTTCTGTTTCTAAGTAATAAAATGCATCTGTTTTTCACTCGTTCCATATGGGGTTTTTCCCAGATGCCTGCTGTACCTTTTCACTATAAAGGAAAGCTATAGCTGTGGTAAATTCAAATCTTTGTTTAAATTTTCATTTGAAAGAATCAGAAAATCCTGTCAGTTTAACAACTGTAAAGGAGTAATTACTTAGACAATGGAGTCCCATGGGAGAAGTTGGAATCTTTTGGACCAGGGAGACCGTGGGCAAAAGGTAGCTGGGCTCCAGCCCAGGACATGAAATACTATGCAGGCAGATCAGAACTTGGGGGGCATTAGGGGTGTAAATCTTGCAGTCAATGCACAAAATCTTTTCTAAGATTTTTGTCCCACACAGCTGGAAGAAAGGAGCCTTTTACTTTGATTATATTCAGGGCTAAGTGGAACAGTGAGCTGAGTGAAGGTAGCAGATTAGAATAAACAGTCTGGCTGAGGTAAAAGGGGAAGAGAAATCTGCAGATCAAGGGCACAGCATTTATTTTAGCACACTAAACCTGTCTCTTGACAGCCACTGGGGTTTCTGTGATGATTTTTAAACAAGAGGCAAACATTTCATTCTATTTCTCTAGCCAGTGTAGGAGAAGAATCACTCCAGACAGAGGCATTACTTCCCCCTGCTGTTATTTTGTGTAAGGGTGAGATTTGCCCTGGAAAACAGAAAATCCCACGCTGCAATTTGGTAGCTGACACAGCACAGTTCAGACATGGTCCTGGTCCATCCCTTCTCCTCTCCAGAGATTCCTTGGCACTGTGTGAGTGGGACAGACCATGCACTACAAGAGTGCAATGAATGATGGCAACTAGGAAAGGGCAAACTTGTTTACAAGAATATTGGTAAAGAAATAAATGTGGAATTTTTTAAAAATATCTTTTTTTTAAGTGTTCCAAGGGCAAATTAATTCTCCTAATAAACCCAGCAGTAAGCATGAGAAAATGGGACACAAGAGCTTATAACCTTTAAAACACAAATGTACATTTAAAGCTGAGGAAGTAGAAAATTCTATACTAAAACTAAAAAAATATGAAATGAAATTAAACCTCTAATTTTATTTCCAGTGACTGTAGAAGTTCAGGCTTGGGAAACTGGGTTAGGTGGAAGGAGACTGGGCAGTAGCTCTTGTGTCTTGGATGAGGGCAGGCAGCAAAATGTGCTGTTACTGTTGTGATTGAGAACTCTCCTAAATAGGAATTTAATAAGGGATTCCTTCTTTTCACAGAAAATTGTAGGACATAGAGTTGCAGCGTAGCAATCAAATGTGAAAGAAGATTGTGCAGCTGACAGGTAGAGCAACAGAGCTGCAGGAATCTGCTCTCATGAAAGAAATAATCTGGTGATTGTTTTTCATCATCGAGGTGAACAAATCATATCCTTGATTTGTTCACCAAATTAGGAATTCTTGGAATTGATGGTTTGTACCTTATCAGTGATGTGTTGTTTTGATGATTTTTTTTTTTTTTAAAGATGAATTTTGTCTCTTTGACTGAGATGATTTAATACCACATTCATTCACCAGCTGATGGGCAGAAGCCTTTTCTTACATGAATTCTTTCAGGAATCAGCTGTACTTTGAAGGAAATCTAAAGGATCTGTGAATGAGGGCTTTTTAAAAGAAATATTTTCTATTGGCTTTGAGCTCAGGTTTGTTTGAATAAGAAATTATTTCAAGGCCCTGACTGAAGCTAAGAGGTTCCTGTTCTTCAAAAGGGAGTTACATAAATCAAGATTCTTACTACTCCCATGCTGTTTTTCTTCCTCCTCTTCTTGCCTCTTCAAAACATGTGTCCTCCAGTTTATCTAAAGGAGAAAAATTGCCTTTTCATTCAGTTGCACAGACTGACAAGGCAGCGCTCTGCATCTTCCCCTGACCAGTGGGCAAGAAGAAAGATTTCTGGCACCCCATTAGGAACATGCGGAGTCGTGATGTTCCCAATGGTTCACACAGCAGTGTAGAGGGCAGGGTTTCATTTGTTGTCTTTCTGGCACATACTCGTTCTCTGTTGGCTGGCTCAGCAGTATTTAGCAATTGTTCATTGCTTACATGGACATAGTTACTGGATTAGAATTCAGTCTCTCTGTGCAGTTAATTTGTTTTACTATGTGGTAAAAGAAATGTTATTTTGCCCTTAATAACTGTTAACAGAAACACAACCATGACCAAACTCTCTTGGATATACATACATTTTTCAATATAATGTACAACAAAAGGCATTGTATTAAAAATTTCTATTGAGTGTCAATGGTTTTAGTTACAACCTATGAAATTACACTTAAGGAATCCTACCATGTTTGACTTACCAGTGTCTCTGTCTATTACAACGCTGAACTGGGAGCTGCCAAAGGAGTATTGCACTGACTTACATCATCATCATCATCATAATAAAAGGGTTCATTGCAATCGTTCCACATAATCTTCCATAACTTGCTGTGTCCAAGTTCGTGATCCTTTGGTGCTTATTTGGCTACAAAATTAAACCTTGTCTCCAGATAATGAAAGAAATGAAGGTTGTCCTGGACCATTTGAAGTCTGAGAATATTTGATTCTGTCATTGTTTACAGCTAGACTTGAAAAGAATCAAAAAGATTTTTGTAGGACTAGCTTAGTGTGAAGGCTTGTTTCTGACTTGTAGCACAGACATACCTACCATAAAGGAGGTATTATCTTTAGGAATCAATTACATAGTAATTAAAGCAAACTACAGATTGTTTCATACAACAGGGGCAGGGAGTGGAGAGCTTTTTCACTATGGAAGCAACTTCTGTATGTACAAGCCAGAAAGCTTGATTTCATCTAAAAACAAAGTTCTCTCTTTACTGAAAACTTCAGTTTATTCTTACTCTTTTACACCTGTTCTGGAAATCAGCAGACACACAGATTGCCATTAATGACTGCACCTGATTTCCTTCAGGAAGCTGTACCTAATTATCCAGATGGAGCACTAAGACACAATAGAGTAAAAGAGATTAAAAACACTTTCATCTTAGTTCTCCATATGAATTAACTCCATTGGAATAAAATTTTCTAGCTCTTTAGATCTGAAGTGAATGTTTTAGTGTATAGAAATTGAGAAGAACTCCCCTAAGGAGTCCTCTAACAGTCCTTACTGTATTTTGTTATTTTCAAAGGCACATCAGCACAAAGCAGGAGGATATACAGGCAGCTAAGCTCAGAATGTCCAGAAAAGGGCATTTGGATCCCACATGGAAGAACACAAGAGGGACTGGCAGACTAGGAATGGCAAGTCCTGTTTCTGATGTATCTACTCAGATGAACTCAAGCCAAGGCTGAAACAAGCACGAGGTTAAGGCACCTGATTGATAGGTAACCTGTTTTAAAGGAATTCAGACCTATTTGGGGACTAATTTAGTGACAGAAACTTACATTACCCAGTCAAACCCTAGGATCAGGAGTGTGTTATTCCTGAATCAGTGGCCTTGGAAAAGAGATGAACAAGATGTCAACAGAGTTGAAGTTACACCAAGAGCAAGATAACCTGTCCCGTCTGCCCCAGAGAAGGTAGCAGAGCTTGTGCTCGCTAAGGAGATTCACACATGGGGTCCTGTTGTGAGCACAAGTTTCTTTTGGTAAGGAAATTTATCTTCATTCACAATTCCAAGTGGGCTTTCTAATGGCAAAAGCATTTGAAGAATTAAGATCAGAGAAGAGAGAAATCAGAGATCCAGTCCAAGGCTAGGACCAGGGTCTGTGTGAAGGTACTAGAAAGGAATTCCAAATGAGCATAAGCAGCCACCTGAAGTGCAGTTTAATACATGGAGGACAGAGAACACCTCTTCTAAGTTTAGGGAAGAGAGAATCTCCATCTAAACCAGTGAATAACCTACCAGTGTACTCTGTCCATTCCTGATGGACACATCTTTAAGGTCTTACCCTACAGTGCCCACCAAAAGCAACAAGAGAATGGAAACATGAAAGAAAATCTCTTGAGCTCTGTTTATTAAAAAAAAAGCTATTTAAAAAGCCTCTTGTCATGATAACTGCTACTAAAAATCCTGTGTATTAACAGAATATGAAGTGCTACCTAGAAAACCTTCACTGTATTTTTCCACTGCTCATTTGATAGGTCTCAAACACTCAGACTGGGAAAAGGGTAGAAAAGTCACGATCTCACAAATTTCTAAAAAAACCCCAACCTCCCAGATTTATGACAGATTTTGGTTGATTCTATTTATAGAGAATCCTGCTGCTAAGGGAAATTGATACTGGCACTGACACCTTCACAAAATGCTACCAAGGGTGAAAATGAACCATCAACATCACAGCTGTGGGAAGGTGTAAGTAGTACTGGCTGCCAGGTTGATATGTAAATGTGTGTATTCCTGTATCACAGAGATGCAAAATGTTTGAAGGAAAAATTTTTATTGCTACTGAGAATATCCTTCTCAGCCTCCTCACACAAGTAATAAAAACACTGCAAAAGTTATGCTGGCCCATTTCCTGGAAATGCCAATTTCTCTTTGTTGATAGAGGTAGGCAAGAGAGCTTCTGAAAAATATCTAAGTACAACATGTTCAGCAGAGACTTTCACCTGCCTCTGATTTGCAGGCTGAGAAGTACAAATCATGTGTGACATGTCTAGGGAGGAGGAAATCAACCGTCAGTCATCAGCTGATAAAGCCACAGAACACGATGTTTATTCACATTTTGGTTTCTTTGGTTACTGGTTTTTTTTTTTTTTTTAGTATTAGAGTTACTACTTTTGTAACAATAATGTTTGCTTGATAAACCCTTTTGCTTCTTAGTTGCACATTTTTCTCTAATTTAACATTTATGTTCTAACATTTATGTTCTAGAATTTTTCTTTCCTCTTCTGAACACTGATATTCCCCTTTAAACATGAGGTTATAGACCAAGATATTTACCTTCAGCTCTTTTGCAGACATTTCATGTTTAGCAGAACAACTTGTTTCAGTTAGAACAAATAAGGGTTATCCATTTTACCTGGGATTATGTTGCTACAATCTGTGTTGTTCTTCACATGTATCAAAATGCTCCTCCAAATCATTTGCAGCTGGCAGCTATTTTTTCCATATATCAGTTGTGTTAAACATAGGTTGAAGTGTATGACTGAAACTACAAGATAGTGGCTTATGCCACATTTTACAAAAAACTTTCAGATGCTGCCATGGATAAAGACAATATTCACACCAAAGTTCCTCCTGAAAGGCAAAAAAGAATAATTTTTACATATGATGTTCTAAGCATGTGAGGCAGATACCTGTATATTTAGCTTTCCAAAACACAGAAGCCCTTACTGGGACCCCCAGCCTTTCCAAAACCCAGGCTGCATAAATCCTTCTGGGTTAACAGGAATTGAACTAATTCTGACAGCCAACACTGCCCTCCAGTGTGGGTTGTGTAACTTCCTTCTGCAATGGGTTCCTTCTTCAGGGTTAATAAATTGATTCAGTGTGCATTTGCTGAATGTGTCATACCATTACTTCATTTAACTTTATCTTAAGATATTTATTTTATTTTAAGAAAATAAAAGCTATCATTTATCAGCTGTTACTCTCTGTTCTATGAATTACTGCAAAAATATAAAGGAATGTATAAATACATTATTATTGGATTTATCATTTAGATTTGCTTTATATTGTATTTAGTATTTTTTGAAAGTTTTACAGATGCACTGGATCACCTTCAAGATGATGTGTAACATTGTGGATTTGCTTTCTGCAGTTATATTTCTATAGATAACAGACATAAAGGAAATCAATACTATTTCACTACTCTCCCTGCAGATTCCTGATAGTCCACATGATATATATACATATATAAAACCAGGATCTACATTTCAAATCAAAAATTCCCTCCAACACCCTCAAAGCACAAGGAACTGCTAATCTCTACAGCTCATCTCATAGTCAACACACTACTTGTATATACACAAACACCTCAATCTCATTTAAATTTTTCACTGAAATTAGCTTTTTTGTATCATTCATCTGAATTTCAGTCCCAAATTACATTAAAAGAGAGCATTAATGCTAACACAGAGGGTGCTCAGTATTCCAAATCACCAAGTTGCAGAAAGGTTTCTTTAACTCCATATTCTCTGTATGTTTATTTACATATTGAACAGCCACTGGAGTTTGNGTCTGTCTGTGTTTTGCACTGTAGAGAATAATTTCCAGTCCAAAATGTGTGTGTACAATTCCTGCTCAGAACTGTCTACCTCAGGGACTGCTTTTTCAGAATTTGGGCAAGCACTTCACTACACTGTTCTGTGAACACTGTGTCACATGGGATGTTCTTTTATATAAAAAAAGCATCTATCATCCTAAATTAAGACATTTCCCAGAATTATTCAAAGAAATTGTTAGGTCCGGGTGCTGTAATTATCAAAACATACTAGAGAAGGTGGCTGGACCTTCATTTACTGACAATCCAATCAAGAGGAACAGCAGGTAGGCTGAGATTACACCTTCAATTGTCCTGAGAACCATGAATGTTCCCCTTGGTTCCTAGCACTAGGTTTGTGATGCTGTGTTTGCATCCATTGTCTCAAACAGCCTCCTCTGCTGCATGAAGTGGTACAAACCCCTCAGTTCTAGTGCCCACTGCCACGCTGAGCTCCCTGGTTTGCATATCATCTGATCTGTGAGTAAATAAATTCTGATGGAAATGCAGCTTGGCTTGGCTTCTCCCCAAACCCCTGCTGGCACTAGCAGTTGTTCCCAGTCTTACTCTTGCAGCAGTAGGGGAGGTTTTGTGCCAGGCAACTGCGACTGCCAGTGTCAAGGGTCAGCTCCACAGCCTCTTGTCTTTGTCACCAGCTCCCACAGCTGGCTGTGGCATCCATTTCTTCTATTCTCTCAGTTTAGAATCGGCTTGAGACTTTCTGCTGCACAAATGTTGCTTCCCCCTGTGACCCCAGCAACCTTTACTTGAAATGATCTGTGCTGTTAAATCCCAAGGTAGTCTGGCTGTGCCTTGGGCATCACTTCAGTTTCTACGCTCTTGCACCACCCCTGTGTAGGGACACAGAGTTGTCAGATGCCATCACAGGGCAGGACACATTTCACATTTTCAATTCTGCACTGACACAGCCCCAAAACTGATCCCTGGGGTACCCCCCTGGCTTCCAGCTGGACCTGAAGCTGCTAATCCCAACCTCCTGAGGCTGGTGCCTCAGCTGGTCTCAACCCACTTTCTCAGTCTGTATTTCATCAGCTCGTTTGGGAGATGGAGTCAAGGGCCTTGCTATGGTTGAGGTAAACAACATCCACTGCTCTGCTCTTCTCCACGAAGCCAGACATTGCATTGGAAAAGGCTGACAGGTTGGTGAAGGTTGGCTTATCACAAATCCTTGCTGGCTACCAGTCCTCAGGAATCTACCCCATCACTATGGCCACTCAAAGATCACTGAGCACTGTCCCTTAGCCACCCTTCACACAATATTAGGATCATTCCTCTTCTGGATTTATTAGCTGTGGGCTCCTCATTCCTCATTTTTAAGGAGGCTATAATAGCAATCCCCATTTTTAATTTTTCACCAATAAACCTTTTCTCTGGAGCACCAATAGAATAAGTTCTCATTTACAGATTACTAGTCCCAAGGTGGTCATGACAAACCAGTAAAGAGCATAAGTCAATCACATTTATATCACTCCATCTGGGAGAGGCAAAAGCTGATTGTCTGCTTCAACAAAGACCATGACACATAAACATGTTGCCATTGTTTTCCATTCACCCTAAGAAAAAGACCTGAAGGAAAAAATGCTGGTTTTGTTTTTCACCATTCTCCAGAGACATTTTCTGACTTGAAATCTGAGACCAGTTCTCTGATCAGTATCTTTCAATGTCATCTCACTGCTCCAAGTCATTCCAGTGGACAGCTAGAAACTTCTGGAAAAATGAACATTCAAGGATGTTCAGGAGTGAGGATAAAAGTACCTTATGGGACAATGTTGGAGGAATTTTAGTGAAATGGGAATTATACTATTATGTAATTTTCTATCTTTTGCACAAATGATAAAAAAAAAATTAATTTATAAGCCTTCTGCCCCTCCATTCTTCCTCAGGAAATTCTAAATCTCCAAGCTGATAAATCACTTCTCCCTTCAGTTCTTTTTAAATAAAAATACTGAATTCCTATTACACTTTTCTAAGCCTCAGGCTACATTGGAAAAAAAAAAGCCTGGGAGAGCAACAAGCCTGTAGTGAGCCTCTGGGGAAGCAGTTTATGGCAAAAGTAGGAGAAACATTGTACTACAGATCCAGTTGGAGAGCCCTGAAGTGAGCTGTTCTTCTCTTTGAAATATTTTTTTCTTTCCTCCCACTCCCACTTTAGTCTATCTTTGCATAAGCTCTTGTGTTTTGTTCCAAATCTCTTTTATTTTCAAGTGAAGCAGCAGCAAGAAATTCTCCCCGCTCTCTATTTTTTTTTTTTAATTGACAAGAACTGCTGGTACTCAGCCTCTGGTGGGAAAAAGCATAGGCCGAGGCAGAGTTCTGGCTCCCTTCTCCCACATTGTTCACTCTGGTGCAGTTAGAAGCCAATGAACACTAATTGCTGTGATCCCCCCATTTGGCTTTTAACTTAAATAGCCATCTGTATGGGAATCTCGGCTGCTTTCAGCAGCCAGAAGCACTTGAAAACAGCAGCCCCTAACATTGTTTAATTTTTACTTTGAGGTCATGAAAAAGACCACTAACTGTTTCAATGAAACTCCACAGGATGGGTTTTGGCTGGATGATTTTTTTCTGCTTTAGGATTTAATTTGAACAATATGGACTTCTCCTCATTAACATAAAATAAATCAGCACTTTGCACTAGTTTCCCACGCATCACTTTCCACTGGCTGCCAGCATTAGGGATCATGTGGACAGATGACAAGCACTCAAACTATTTACATATATTACAGTCCACTGGTCACATCAGCTCCTGATTTTGATCATTCTTTACCAGTATCACTGTTACTTGCTTCCCACAGTCACCAGGTTTAATATACGCATGCTTTGTAATTCAGCCACACAGCATATTTAGACAGTCATAAATTCAAATCAGGTAGCAAGGGTTTGAATAATAGAAGACATTTTTTTCTCAGTAAGGAAGTTATTGAAATACACCACAGCTATACTTGTAGGATTTCAAGGAGATCAAGTATCAGAACTCATATTTTCCTTCCCCAGCTTTCTGTATTCATGTTAGCACATAAAATACTGCTTTATATAAAAATTCTTTTGTTCCAGGAGTCTAACTGAGATAAGTTTGAGATATACTGAGCTAGAGTCCAGGTAGAGTCCACTTCATCTTCCAAATCACATGGGATGAAACAAATTATCCAAGTTAATGAAGGGAAGCCATTGAGCTAGCTGGAAAGAACAGGGTACTTTTTTCCATTAAAGATTTCCAGGCTTCTCCTTCCCCATTCCACCACTCCTGCCTTGCTGCTGTGTGCCGTAGGGGACATCACCACACTGCTCCGAAGCTGCCACATCCCTTTTTCCGGCAGCCCTCCAGGCTCTGTGGTGCCCTCACCCCTTCCCCACAGCCATGCCCTGCTGTGAGCTTTCCGTGTTTGCCCACCTCACCCTCAGCAGGACCAGCAGCCTCCAGCTCTACACCAAGAGAGACAACAGAGAAAAGGGATTCCTGCTGAAGCAGCAGTGATGGACCCAATAACACCCCTGCAGCCAGTGCCACACTGCTTGGTACATTTCCTCCTGTGCTAAGCAAAGCTAAATGGGCACACTTGGGTGTTAGTTGTGCAACCATGAGTTTTGAGTACCAAGAAACTACTTAAAATTAACCCCATTTGCTGGATTTTTTTGTGAGACAGGTATGTCCTAAATTATCAATGAGTTAAGACATAGGATACAAAGGTTTGGGGAGATTAACAAGTAAAATAAAAAGGAAGTTAAAACTAATCAGAAACTAGGGCAGAGGCAGGAAAGGCATAGGATTCCTGGCTCTGGGTCCAGCAGACAGGGTTGGTGATCTGGGTGTGTCTGTTGTGGAGAGTTTCTATAAACAGTTTTGCAAAATACAGCAGAAGTCCCAAATATTTATAAAACATTGAGAAACATTCAGCTTTTTGCACCAAATGAAAATATGTATCCTATCCATGGTCAGGGGATCACACATTTCTGTGATCATCTGTTCAGATCCAGCTATTTCCAGTCCAAATTAAAATGTAGTCCTTCTTGTCCAGACCAGTCTCTATATTGTTAACTCAGATGCCAGTTTTAACAGTGAAAGAAAAGTTGGACTTGCTGAGGAAAGAAGCAGAATATGTATCTAAATATCACAACAAAACAAACTGCAGATGCTTCTCCGAAAACCATGTCAGACTAGAGATGCACATTTTTTGCTAAACACTTTATGTTTCAATAGGCAGCTCTAAGCTAAATTGCTCTGCCTAAACAACATATATAGAGAAGCATCAAAATTTTATGCAGAAACCTTTTTTGAAAACAAGGGGATTTTTTTTCTTAAGACTCTACACGAATAGACTAAACATTTCTATATTTTTTAAAATATATGAAAGTCAGATGTTGTCCACCTGTTAATCACTGAGGTCAGATAGAAAAAAACCCAAATTGCTCCACGCTCACATCTGGATTTTTGGTGTATGTATAAAAACTTCATTTTGTACAACTGTTAGAGCAGTTCAGATTGAACCAAACATTGAAAGGAGCGGCTTCATATTTTGTATTAACAAAAGATCATTATCGACGATGGTGGGGGG
>VWZP01009933.1:470782-531680 GCA_013396995.1 Dicaeum eximium | reverse complement strand
AATGCATGTCCTACCGTAACTTTCTGCCTGTGCTTTTCCCCCACGGGGGTGCTGCAGCAGCGCTGGGATGCTTGCTCCAAAAGCAGTCTGCGGAATGCGCGAGAACTTGAAAGCAGCGACCCAAAGTTACAGTGAGTTTTAGGAGATCTTTCATGTTTCGTACGAAATGACAAGAGGCAACAGATAGAAACTGATGCACAAGTTAGATCCACCTGAATATGGGAGAGAACCTAACTGTGGAAGTGACCACGCACTAGAACACATTGCCCAGAGAGGTTGTGGAGTGTCCCTCGCTGGAGACACTTAAGAACCATCCAGGTACAATCCTGTGCCATGTGTTCTAGTACGTCCCTGACAAATCTGTGAAGCTGGAGATCACCCACTGCATCCAACCAGACCATTTCTGTGATTAATCTTGAAAGAGGTGGATTTATAGTACCCAGATGTTCTAATATTTTGTGTGAAATATGTACCTTGTTGAGGTGGAGGATCCCTGCCTTCTATAAACCAAGAAGTGCCTGCATGTTGTGCAGGTTCCCCAATAAGTCTGTTGCAGGCAATTTGCTATTTGAATTTCATCAAAGAGAGCAAGAACAGGAGAGCTGTGAAACTTGATCACCTTCACATAATGGATAGTATAGTCTGGACTTGCCCTGAGGTTTGCCAAATCCTTGGCTAGCATCCCTGAATACTTAAGTATTCCTTCCACAGATACCTTGGTTCACTGAAAACACAGAGGTAGTACAACTAAACTGTTGTAACTGAGGGAAAGAGACTTTAGCGCACACAATTTTCTGATTGTTTCAGGGAGAGACATTCTGCCCAAGTCAGTTTTCAGAAGCTATTTTAAAGACATTAGCAGTAAACCAATTTTGACAAAGCAAGCCATGAAGTATGACTGAAAATAGATGGGCACCACAGAGTCACATAATTTCCAAGTATCTCGGGCAAGATTCACAATTCACATATGTAGCTGTATAAAGCACAGCTCTTGAGCACATTAGATTGCCCAGTGTTTCATGTAACGTTGGCCCTACGTTAATCTCATGGGTGTTTACCAAGCTAATCAACATTATTAATCTGTATAGAAAACTGAATTTTTTAAGAAATGAAAGTGTTGGTATCCTTATTTTGTGAATACTGAGATGTATATAAAATATCATTTTTCATTACCAATTATTTCACTGAAGAAATACTGACTACTTTAATTTGTTCCTTTTCCTGTCACGTCAGCTGATACCTGGAACCACAAAAAGAATTTACAGACCACAGCTTGATCTAGTATTTAGTTGAAAGATCTCCAGCTTAAGGAAGTTATTTTGTTTAAAAAAATCTAAACAGAAACATTGGTGTTAGAGCAAAAATAACTTTCATTTCAATGAGAGCTACAGCCTAAGAAAAACCTACCAAACTTGCTTTCAGATACCAGAAACCTCCTCAATTTTTAAGAGATAATAGCAAACTTCACAGACATCACAGGCTGGATATATTATCTTCAAAACACCAAAGTATTTTTAAAGTATGTTTCACACCACAACACCAAGATCAAC
Organism: Dicaeum eximium; assembly: GCA_013396995.1. NCBI lineage: Eukaryota > Metazoa > Chordata > Aves > Passeriformes > Dicaeidae > Dicaeum > Dicaeum eximium. The sequence goes on along the minus strand of VWZP01009933.1, from coordinate 530,130 downwards.
CATGTTACTTCTGGTTATTAAGTTTGTTATAATTAAATAGAAACCGCTAGTGAAATGCTTAGTAACAACAGAGATACTTCTAAAATTTTAATTATTTTTACTAGTGTNGAGGGGCGGGACGGGCGGTGTGAGGGGAGGCGGTGTGAGGGGCAGGCCCGCCTGCGGCCACGGCGGCGCACGGGGTCCCCACAGCGGCGCGCCCGGCGCGGGGAGCGCAGCAGGCCCTGGCGGGTGCAGCGCGCACGAGCCGCCCACGGTGGGTGGGCGTGCAGACACACACAGACACAGACGCACACACGCGAACACATAGAGTAAATGCATGTCCTACCGTAACTTTCTGCCTGTGCTTTTCCCCCACGGGGGTGCTGCAGCAGCGCTGGGATGCTTGCTCCAAAAGCAGTCTGCGGAATGCGCGAGAACTTGAAAGCAGCGACCCAAAGTTACAGTGAGTTTTAGGAGATCTTTCATGTTTCGTACGAAATGACAAGAGGCAACAGATAGAAACTGATGCACAAGTTAGATCCACCTGAATATGGGAGAGAACCTAACTGTGGAAGTGACCACGCACTAGAACACATTGCCCAGAGAGGTTGTGGAGTGTCCCTCGCTGGAGACACTTAAGAACCATCCAGGTTCAATCCTGTGCCATGTGTTCTAGTACGTCCCTGACAAATCTGTGAAGCTGGAGATCACCCACTGCATCCAACCAGACCATTTCTGTGATTAATCTTGAAAGAGGTGGATTTATAGTACCCAGATGTTCTAATATTTTGTGTGAAATATGTACCTTGTTGAGGTGGAGGATCCCTGCCTTCTATAAACCAAGAAGTGCCTGCATGTTGTGCAGGTTCCCCAATAAGTCTGTTGCAGGCAATTTGCTATTTGAATTTCATCAAAGAGAGCAAGAACAGGAGAGCTGTGAAACTTGATCACCTTCACATAATGGATAGTATAGTCTGGACTTGCCCTGAGGTTTGCCAAATCCTTGGCTAGCATCCCTGAATACTTAAGTATTCCTTCCACAGATACCTTGGTTCACTGAAAACACAGAGGTAGTACAACTAAACTGTTGTAACTGAGGGAAAGAGACTTTAGCGCACACAATTTTCTGATTGTTTCAGGGAGAGACATTCTGCCCAAGTCAGTTTTCAGAAGCTATTTTAAAGACATTAGCAGTAAACCAATTTTGACAAAGCAAGCCATGAAGTATGACTGAAAATAGATGGGCACCACAGAGTCACATAATTTCCAAGTATCTCGGGCAAGATTCACAATTCACATATGTAGCTGTATAAAGCACAGCTCTTGAGCACATTAGATTGCCCAGTGTTTCATGTAACGTTGGCCCTACGTTAATCTCATGGGTGTTTACCAAGCTAATCAACATTATTAATCTGTATAGAAAACTGAATTTTTTAAGAAATGAAAGTGTTGGTATCCTTATTTTGTGAATACTGAGATGTATATAAAATATCATTTTTCATTACCAATTATTTCACTGAAGAAATACTGACTACTTTAATTTGTTCCTTTTCCTGTCACGTCAGCTGATACCTGGAACCACAAAAAGAATTTACAGACCACAGCTTGATCTAGTATTTAGTTGAAAGATCTCCAGCTTAAGGAAGTTATTTTGTTTAAAAAAATCTAAACAGAAACATTGGTGTTAGAGCAAAAATAACTTTCATTTCAATGAGAGCTACAGCCTAAGAAAAACCTACCAAACTTGCTTTCAGATACCAGAAACCTCCTCAATTTTTAAGAGATAATAGCAAACTTCACAGACATCACAGGCTGGATATATTATCTTCAAAACACCAAAGTATTTTTAAAGTATGTTTCACACCACAACACCAAGATCAACCATGTTACTTCTGGTTATTAAGTTTGTTATAATTAAATAGAAACCGCTAGTGAAATGCTTAGTAACAACAGAGATACTTCTAAAATTTTAATTATTTTTACTAGTGTCTCAAGTAGAAATATGATCAAAAGATACAGGCTTCTCATATGGGCTTTTTCCAGTATTGAATCTAAAGCACCTGTGTAGGCCCAGAGAGGCTACTTAAAACTCCAGTCTGGCTAGGAACATGGAATCCAAGGTAGTAAAGGGTAGTGGAAGCAGTCAGAAATAGTCAGAAAATCCCGTCGGCTGGGGATTCAGGGCAGGAAGCCTGTCCACTGCTACAGAAAGTGCTTCAACATCTGGCCAGGATTCTGTGTGGCACAAACCGCAAGGGAAATTAAAACTTTGGAGTTAAAAATGTACTTCAAATGCTGGCACACAGAGCTAAAACATGAAAATAGAAACAAGGCAAGCTAGTGCTGGTATCAGCTCAGAGCACTGGTGTAAATACCAGGTATTGAAGCTTTCAGTTCACAGAAGTCTCATCCTGACCAGAAGAGTCAAAAACAGCAGCTCCCACGAGATCAGAGGACAACTCTGATGGAAGCCTTGTCACCCAGAAGCTTAAGAAAACCTTCTTCATTGATGGGAAGTATATAAAATTGGAAAGAATGTATAAATGTGAAATTTTTGCTGTGGACAAGGGATCATTGTGCTTTTGCAGATGGAAAGAATAAAGAGAAATAGTGTAGGTCACATCATAGTTTTGTTTCTATTGGACTGAGGTTTCTCATATTCTAGTATTTTGCTAGCAGCAATTATAATTTCATGTTTTAATTACAACAAAAAACATGAATTCCATAATGGAATCATACCAATATTCATAGTCACCCAATATAAGCTTTCAAAACCATGATTTCCAGGAATGCTTCTGACTCCTACCATTTGACATAGAATTTGACCCTTCAAGTGCCACAAATCAGTCCCTGCAGATGAACATGGATTTGCATAACTAACACAAAAGCAGAGAGCTGTATTTACTATGATGCATAACTGGAAAAACAAGACAGATTAAAAGAAAAAGTGTAAATAAATTTTCAGAGTTTTCAGTGAACTTATTAGGTTCATGTTACGCTGGACAGCAAAACCTTGATCAACCACTGCTGGAAAAGAATCTGCTCACTCAAGGAGAGCACGTGTACACGAGTTCTCTGTCTGGTAACACAAATGACGTCATTATTAAAAGGCAAATAACGCTGACTACATAGCAACCTGGCAAGCATTACAGGAGGCAGCTGGGATGTCTGGTCCCGCGAACTACTGAGATGAGCAATGTTGGTGAAACCTTACACTTAGGTGGTACAAACAAGGGTTTGGGGCTATTTTGTTTTGCAGAGATCAAAGTTCTGAACTGTGAAGAATAAGTCTTGGGAAGACTAAGTGAAAAGAGAAAAGTTATTGAGCTTTATGAGTAAATACTAACATGTTCTCTAGCAAATAGCTGGCCTATTGATTTCAGGTTTTTATGTCAAGAACACAGACAATTATGTAATACATTAACTAACAGCAAGAGAATGAAAGTTTCTATTCAGAGGGTAGAAAATGGTTTCCTGATAAAAATATTTTTACTTTTGATTAGAATACTCTACTGTTAAATATATGTAGAAAATATGTTTATATGTGTAAAATACTTTTTGTAAATGAGTTTTTAAATAGTTAGAAAAAACCTTGGAAGTTCTGATGTATTCATGATAGCCTTAAAAATAATACTTCTCCCCTAGTAACTTCAATCCATTGTCTCTGCCAATTTGAGATCCAAATATATATAAAGTATGCACTATAGATTCTTACAGTAAGACTGCAATACCATAGCACCAGTACCATGAAGAATCTTCCACGTTTCTGATTTAACAGGAAAAAAAAAGTTAAGTATTAATCCACTGAGAAAAAGGTATGCCCACCTAAACTGCCTGGTCAATTTTGCTTTAAAAGGTGGTTTTTTATGTAATTCATACTCTAAATGCAAATATTGAAAAGCAAGTATTTAACATGAAAGGTATTTAATATCACCTGCTTTTAGGCATGTAATACATAATTTGTTCTGAGTTCTTTATGGTATTTTTAGGGACAAGTCACAGATTCCTAACCTCACAAATAAAACACTTCTGAATTTATAATTTCATTCAGCATTTCTTTAGTTTTAGAATTTTAGATTTAAAAAAGGGAATAGGTAGCCTTTTACTGCTGAATATACAGATCACACATAATTGTTTAGTTAAAACAAAATCACAAAGGATGACTGAAAAATTAGACAAGCAGTTGGGGAAAACACGTAAAAAATAACAGATTAATATATTACCGTCTAATATTCTGAAGTGACAAAGTCTGTACAAAGAACATACGTTCATTGTGCAATTACTTGTGCAATACTGCAATAGCTAAGGTAATCTTGTGCTATTTGCTCTGTAGGATTAAATTTGAGGATTCATGAGTTTTTTCATATTTGTCAAGCAACTGGAGTCAGGAATTTCTACAGATCCTATGTGTTCCAGAAATGACATAGCAGACGACCGAGTAAAAAATAGTTACAGGCTGTTTTTTCTCCCAGTTCAGTCTAAATCATCCTGCCTAGTTCCTGTACATAGTAAGTATATCCTAGTTCAGAAGCTGCAAACCAGCTGCCTGTGCACAAGGACAAGAACAAGATGCCGGGGGTAAATCCCAGGAGTTTTAAAACAATGGTAATTCTCTTAGTTTTATATTCTCTCATTTCTCTAGGTCCTGAGAGCAATCTGAGTTAGACTACACATCCTCCAGAGGACCCATGTCTATTCAATGTGCTATTCAATGATCACAGTCATAGCACTAATGATGGTTGTATTTAAAGGCTTCCTATAGGGACGTTTCTGGGCTCATTTTTGACTCTGAAACTTCCACTACTTTTTCAATGTCATACCCACACACTGTTATGCAGGAATCGATGTTTGCTCCAAAACCACTTCTGCACTCCCACTGGAATACACTGAAAATAAACACTAGAAAAAAAAAACTGTACTCAAATTAACTTTATTAGCTCAAAAATCTGTGATAATGAAATCCATATGTCAAGTCCTTCATATGTAGTATGAACTTAGGGTACCATTTTAGGTGTATCACATGTTTACAAAACTAAAATCTAGTGGCAAGGAATGCAAACATGAAACAGGAATACTGAGCAGTATGTAATGCTTTAAAAAGTCATAAAGTCTACAAAACTTTACAAAAAATTCACTAATTATACTGAGACATCCAAAACCTAATCCTGCAAGTGTAAAGAACAGTTCAAACATTTTAGAACCACTTCAAAGGCTGGTAACACTTTGTATACTTTCCTGTATTTCAGAGCCAGATCCAACAGGATTGGTTCCAGAGCTAATATTTACTATCTGCAGTCTACTTTTGTCTCCTCTCACTCCGTTACTAGAAGTCGCTGTTTCATTTGCTACAGGGATGTGTTTCTTAGAGGAATTTTTGCTTTTTTCACCAGGAATACCACTGGATATTCCGCCATCACCATTTTTAATTTGTACACTGGAATCAGCAAATGAATGCAGACTGGTAGCCAACTGCTTTGCTGAGTTATGTCCTTTTGCTTGTTCATTTTGTTTGACTCTCCTCTCAGGTAATACTGGAGTACTACTTCGAGGCTTATTCTCTGTGTTTTGGTTAATTGTTTGAACTTCATTTTCCTTCCACAAACCTGGCTGATACTGCTGTCCAGCAGCCTGAAGTTCTCTTATTTCTCTAAGTGATGAAAAGGCACTATTCACAACCATCTGGGATTGAAACGTGTCTGGAAGAAGAAGTTGGATGTCCCCAGCTCTGTTCTGAAACAAAAGATTCCAATGAAGAAACTGAGGCAACTAAACCAAAAAAAGCCAGTTTTGCAACTGCCATATATTCTGCAGTCTGCAGATCAAAATACAGTCTTTACCCAATACAGGTAAGACGAACACCAACAGCAATTGAACAATCTTTATCACCTTTCAAAACAGGTTTCTGAGGATTGCTAGGGTGATAATGACACAGAGTAGGCACATTACAGTTTCACATTAGCTTGAAATTCATACTAGAGATGTGTCAGTTACACAAAAGCCAAAACTTAATCACATCTATCATCCCGAAACACTTGCAATTCCTTATGTTTACTAGCAGTTCACAGCAGTGTAGTCTCAACACTCTATACCACAACACCTAGCTGCTATAAGAATCCAAACTAATCACCAATACTAGGAAGTAAGAACAAGAGTCTTCAAACTGCAAAACTGGAAATTCTCTCCACACTGTTAAAACAACCCCCAAATTGTTAACATTATATTTAAGGAGGTCATGTGTTCTTGAGGAAATTAGAACAATTAGAGGGGAAGACTTTGGATAAAAGAAACACACTGGAATGCAGAGTGATTCTTGGTATGACCATTTTATTCAACTTGGACATAGCTATAGGCTGCCAGTATCTAAATTTTTAACAGCCTTTAAAAAAAGCCTGTTTTTTTTTTTCCTTTGTTACAGGAATTTTAATATCTCCTTTGAAAAATCCAGAAGGTTTACTATTAATTCACAGAGTAGAACCTAAAACCCTATGAAATTATTTACAGATAGTACAGATTTGCAGCTGCCCAAACCTCATGTCATGGCCACAGAGAAATCTATCAGGACTGGACATACACACTATAACTGCTTACAAGACAATTTATGATTTTCAGAAGGTACATTGTATAGCCTCTCCTGTAAGACTAGATTTCTTAAAAATACTATACTTCATTATTAAATGTTTCTAAAAAATCTTATCATGGTATTTTCCAATTTGAATGGATGCATTCCACTATTGAAACTTCCGATTTCAGACTAGGAAACAACACAATTACCACCAAAGTTTAACACATTAGAAAACACTGCAGCTTGTGCTCCAAGCGGTAAACACTTTAAAAGCTTACATTAATAAATGAATTATCATGATCTGTATAAATGCAGCTACAGCAAAGGGTTGCAGGAATCATTTCATGAATCAGAAGGGGATCAACAGCTGAAAAGTACATTAAAGAGTTTCAAGTATAATTGCCTGTAGCATAAAGACTTACTTTGCTATTCTGGGTATGTTCCTGTCTTTCCTCTTCAAAAGACTTCTCCTTTACCATGTTCACAGGCTTACTGAGAGTACCATTCATTTGTGGATGCCCCAAAACACCAAAATCTGATTGGTCTATCCCAGCTAATACAGCAAGCTGTCCAAGCCTGTAAAATAAATGTTTAATAGAAAATGATACAAACTATTCTTACTCTTTGGAAGACTGAACATTCAAAAATAGAAGTAGAATCTGTTAAAGCTTTGAACATATTTTATATGAACATATTTTATGAACATATTTTATGTGAAGTTCAGAGTGTCTTAACCAAGACGAAAATAAGTAGCTGAAGGTGTTTTCTTGTCTTTGCACAGATTAGCCTGCAGATTCAAAACAAATGTTACAAGGCTGAGAGTGAAGCTCTCTTAGTTAGCACTAAACTCAGAGCAGCATACTGCCAATGAGATTCCATGTCAGGCAAAACAAAGATAAAAACTCTGTCATTCAAGCAGAAATTGGTGCACATCTCCAAACAGCATACTCTCTTAACATGTCAATTACAAATTTCCCAAATACAATGATGTCGGGTCACCTGCCAGCTTGGAAGTTGGCCAAACCAAGCACATGTGGGTTTTAAATCTCAGTAAAAAGTGGGAAGTTGCAGTCATTAATTGATAGCATAGCATATGATATATAGAACCTTACTGAGCACTCTTCATGATCGGGATTCTGTAACTTTCAGTGCAGCTCCTTATTACTATCAATAGACATATGGCCCATATGAAGATTTTTTTTTCATGTAGTGAAAATGCATTTTTGCCTCTCTGAGAAGTTTGAAATTCCTGTAGTAATGGCAACTCTACAAACTGATTGTCACAAGAATTAGAACACAGCCTCAGGGTGAACTTTATAGTCAGTTAGAATCATTGAATCATGGAATCCTTAAGGTTGAAAAAGACCTCTTAAGATCATCAAGTTTTGCCATTCATCTGACACAGCTAGGTTCATCACTAAACTATGTCCCCTAAGCACCACATCCAGATGTTTTCTGGACACTTCCAGGGATGGCCGTTTGACCACATCCCTGGGCAGCCTGTTCCAATATCTGACCACACTTTCAGAGAAGAAATGTCTTCTAATATTCCATCTAAACCTCACCTGGCACAACTTGAGGCCATTGTCACTTACGTGCAGAGTTATATCACTACAATTTGGAAGTGGGAGATAAGGACGGCAAATAAAATCTTCTGTGATCTTCTCTGAATACATGGAGTAGACTACAATACATACTCATATCACCCCCTTCTTGTGGGTGAGACTGCCGTGCTTGGTCATACAAGCTTTACAAATTGGGTTCAACCTGAAATTCTTTGAAAAATGGGAAGGATGAACCACCTTCTGACAAATTGCAGGTACAAACTTTACAATACAAACTTTAATCAATACTCTCTGAAACAATAAATACAGACTTAAAATACAGAGGCTGGAGATACAAATCTCATGTAGATATTTCCATACTTCAGTTAGTAAATGGAGAGCACAACAAGGTAACAGGACATTTTCCAAAGGCAATTCAACTGCATTTTGAATCTTTCATATTACAGGAAAGCTAAAAGCCAAAGGTGATTCACTAAAGACTTGGAAACATGCTTTAACAGGAGTTTTCTACTCTTTTGGAATAGGCTTTTTGAAAGCTTTCCCAAAGACAGATGCATGAATTAAGCTGAACAGTGCTTAGATCATGGTTTTGACACTAGGAAAATACTAAAAAATAAGTACATGGCTAATTTATTTTCCTTTGCTCTCTGAGAGTACAGACCTAGAAATCTGGTGGGGTAGCAGGCGGTATACTTCATTGTGAGGATAGTTTTGGAATGATCTCAGGAAAACCAGCAAGACTTAAAGTGACAACCTACCCAGCATCTTTAAGGAGGTCTAAAAAAGCATGAAACTTTTGAAAAGAGTTCTCAATGCTGCCTAGAACACCTTCATCTTCCAAAATCATGCTGGTTACTGATTGTGCACGAAGAACCTCGGAGAGGGAGATATTTACACTCCTTAATCTTGCATTTTCAATTTCCAGCTATGCGGGGAAAAAAGAAAAAAGAAAATTCTTTCATTTTCATGTTAAAAGACCCCAAAATATCAAACCTCACCTCTGTGTGCCTAAACAGCAGCATCATGAAGAGGAATATCTGAAATAACTGATGTAACAAGATGCAGATTTTGCTGTACCACACATTTTCAGGGCCCTGTTACACGAGATTTATGCACATCTGCTTATCCACAGTTCTATGCTACCATAGATACTCCTGCAGGCACTCAAAACCACCGGCTCAGCACCGTCTTCAGTATGTACAGGATGTTACAGAGCAAGTACAAGCAGAAAAACGTAGCTTTCATATCGTTTTACTTTGCATATATTGTATGACATGTTAACACCATGTGTAAAAAACCTTAAGGAAGGCCAATGTCCTCCTTATGTTGAGCCCTCTGTACTGGAGGAATGCATACTACTGTTATCTCTCCCCAGCACTGTGCATCCCAAAACTGAAAGTTTAAGATGATTCAATTTTACTCCACATTGACCATTAATCAAATCAATGATGAAAATAAAAACTGCATGATAACTGCAGGATATACAAGGTTTTGTGTTCAAGGGAAGCATTAACTTGCTTAAGATTGCAGCTATGCAATCAAGCACTACCACAGGCTGTCTTGTATTTTTTATGAGAGGATGAAAAAATTAGATTGTGTAGTGCACTGTAGGTGATAAATAAGCAACAAAATAAGCAATTTTAGAGATTATTGCTACTTGGTTTATTCCATCTCCCAGGACAAGATGCTTAGTCCAACCAGCCTAGTAGCCTTGGTAGAGAAAGATTTCTTGTATGGGTTGTTTAGCCTAAAAAGCATTTAAGGATCTAAACAACACACACCCAGCAAAGCTCAGAGGTGCACATCACACTACAGGAAGATGGGGATAGTCACACAAGAGTGCTACAATCTGTCTTTGAGAAGTGCAGAGTCTTTTGTGGATATCTGCTCCCGGTAGTGTGGGGTATCACTTGTTGCTCATATTTCAAAGGATATCACCACTTTCACTCCCCTCCAAATCACATGTAAGGACCAAATCCATTTGTCTACACTACCTTACACTCAACTATTTTACAAGAAATTCTGCTTGTTCATGCAGAAGATCATTTTTAGGTCAGCAACAGCAGAGGGAAACAGACCTCGCAATTCAACTGTGATAAGTTGTTCAGTTTTGTCAAAGCTGAACTGCACTTCACAACGACTGACATGCAGAAAACCATCCAATATGGTTATTGCCTGCAGAAATAAAACTTAGAAATCAAAGGTATAGAGTAAACCAAAGTGAACAACAGTTGCAACACGCAGCTTTCAGCACAAGCCATGGTAAGTTACAAGACAAAGAACTATCCATGTGTACATACTGCAAACAGATTTAATCACTTTCTTGAGAAAAACAAATATCAGGATGCCCCAGATCATAAGTGTTTCAGAAAATGAATCAAACACATTGAAAGAGTAGCTTAAGCTGGAGTTCAAGGCTCTGGAACAGAATCAGTAGAACAAACATTACTACACACAGATTTCATCACTGCCGTTATGACCAGTAAATGATCCATGTGACTTTGAACTGAAACTCTGGAAGCTACCACATGAGTGGTCATTGATAATTACTCCTAATTAAGCAAGTGCATTCTCTGAGCAGTGCCTCCTTTAAAAGTAAAGATCATTAATAGTTAAGTATCTTTACCTCTAGTAATCGCTCCTCAGCCTTTACTCTAGCTTTCTGTTCTTCCTTTAGTTTTTCCATGCATTCTTCCAGCTCCAACTACCAAAACATAGATAAATATCATGAAATTTATCTCAAAATGTCAGACTAACATGCAATAAAAAAATCCCAACAACTTAACAACTAGCAAATGGCATTCCAAATATATCTTCTTCAAAATTACAAGACAGAGGTCTACCAGTACATAACTCTAGGATGCAAAATATTAAGACAGAAGTAGAAGTTAAGTGTGATTAACTTAACAGATTTGTAAGACTGCAACAGATCACATGAAATTACAGCCCAAGTGTCTTTGGCCTATGACATAATCATCAAGAATGTGATGTTCTTCTCGACTTCCCCTTCATTTTTTCAAGCATCATTTTTAACTAAATATATCTACACAATCAAAAGCTCAAATTGGGCTCTAATAGGAAATCCTTAGAAGCCATATCTAGACTTCCCAACTATAGTCTTCATGCAGGATTTTATTCCTTCTTACAACTGTAATAATACAGAATTCTGAAAATTCTGATGTACTGCCAGTAGTAAGAATACAAAATTCTGAAGTGGAGGAACTGTAGTCTAATTGGTTTAACTTAGTTCTTCAGTAAAAAGTTTTTCATAACACCAAGTTAAATGCTGAATTAACAAGAATAAAAACAAATCCACACCTAATAAATATATTCTAGCCTTATTCATAAGATGCCTAAACTTATATTTTAATTAAAATCTCAGTTTCAGTAAGTTGTAGTCAAGATTTGCAATGCCACATTTTCTTGCATCCCAGTAGAGCATTTTCATCTTTAATTACAGCATCCGAACTGGAAAAACAAGCATGAATTTTTGTTCTTGTACACCTTAACAATCTTCTGGTTCAAAAGGTGAAAACTGTTCAAATTATCAAGCTATTCCATTTTTCAGAGGTTAGACTATATAAATTAACTGCATACAAAACTTCTCCCTTATACTTTGTATACAAGCACATATATGTAAAAGGACACTGTTTTTGTACATATCATATCAACCAGTTCTAAAGAGAACTAAAGATTCAAGTAGAACTGAAATTGTTTACTAGCAAAAGCTTATTCAAGTATATACTACTGCACTTCACATAAGCAATCGACTGAGAAGACTAATGTGCAACAGAGTGCACATTAGTAAAAATAAAAAAAATTGCATTCTACAAATGCAAAGGTGTTGTAAGTTGCAAGGTACTTTTGCAACTCTGATACAGGTTCTAGAATACTTTCCGTATAAAACCACTCTAAGTGATGATTATGGGTCTGTCATTCCAGTGAAGGACGCTCCTAAAATCCTTAGACTAGCATCAACCAAGCAAACGTTGCAAGTAGAAAGCTAGTCATATCTTTATCATACTCATATTTGAACATCAAAACAGATTTTAGCACTATCTCTAACCTGCAGGCATAGGGTGGGGGGCAAATATATAAGGAGAACCATCCACAAATACTACAATCTTACTGCCATCTACATTTGAACATGTGGAAGTAACGGGAGCTATAAAAGCTCTAATATACACAGAAGCACAGCACAAAAAGTAGAAACCATAATGTTCTACACTGACAACTTGACATGCAACCTGGAATCCCCCAAGCTGGCTTTGAAAGATCAGTAACAGCTATCACAGACTGATGAATTCTTACCTTTCCATTTTTAGTGAAGGTACATATGTATACTTATTTGTGTTTTTGAAGTTTCTAGGATGTAGGCTAGGAATTCCACTTTAGAACCTGTAGTTCTATAATATTTTCATTGTGGACGGATTTTAGATAATTTTCAAGTTGAAAGCACTGACCTTTTACTTCAAGTTGCTGGTTTGTAATGTCAAAGGTCAATGGCTTAGACAATAATGAAATTATTAGGATTTTTTAAACAGAAATGTAGATGTTTTGCAATAATGTTTAAACTTGATTTGTCACACTCTAGATGTACATAGTATTTCATGGTTATGGGCTGAGCTCATAACAAAATTGAACAGTGCAGTTCCATCTCCTCATAAGCAATATCAAAGCCAGCATTTAAAGAAACTAATATGTCACCACTATATTAGTGTATATACACTATAAAGTGTATGTACACTTTAACCTTTGATCTGTTTTTAAGGAATTCACTAGCTGACACAATGCCCTAGTCTCTCTGCAGAAAAAAATTACCAGAATATATCACAGAGTTAAATGTACATCAAATCTACAAGACTGAGCATTCAAAGTATTACAGACCAGACAGACAGCACTGATAGACTTTAAGATGATACTGAATAACAATAGTATAAGTAGCCCTCAGAATTACCGTAAGCAGTATGCCTGTTCAACACTAGACAGAGGTATAAAACTGAAGTTTAAAAAATTATATTATAAAAAATTTAGTAACTAATCAGCCATGTTCTTTTATTTGACTGCATCATAGTTTAAAATAAAACAGTTACAATGCAATCTCTGCTTCTTTGTAATTCACAAAGTAGTGCAATGTAGAAAGAGTTGCCCTGTTAACTACCTTAAGGGTGAAGTTCACCATATAAATCCCCAGTTAAAATTTAAAAGTCTGGGAGTTACCTCAACTATGTATTTCATCAAAACCAGCTGTAACATTTGATTCCCTCTAGCGGAAGGAGAGAATATTTATCAGTTCTCATTTTTCATTTAAGCAAATATTAGGCTTCCACTAGCCAAGGCTTTTTTGTTATTAAATGAAAGTACAACTAAGTACTACCTGTTTCATTAAGTAGTATGCTTAAAGCCCCTTTTTGAGCAGAAGTAGAGAAGTTCTCCAAAACTTGCATACTTAAGTGAAAGTCTGGTCATTCAGTCACATCAAGAGATGTTAGAAGAGCTTTTGTTGACAAAGCAGCAGTTTAGGGAACTCCCACCTCTTACTGTTTATTCCCACTCCGCATTCCCATCGTTGCTCTAACACAACTGGTTGTTCCATTTACTGAAAGGCCTGCTACCATCAAATACACTGGACTACCTTTCAGCTAGATCAGTTCCTCAAAGCACCTCCCCTTGCAAGCTGCTGTGCAGTAACAGCTGTTTAATGACAGTCTTATGATCAGACAAACACAAAAAAAGTACAAGAGAAAAAGATCACAACAAGCAATGAAAAGACACTAAGTGACAGAAGGGAAATAGACAATTCAGTGGTGCCAATCTGATAGTTTGATTCTGCTATAATGTGAAACCTGCTTTGTGTCAAGGTAACAGAAACAATGGGTGAGGCATAGAATCAGGTGGAGATTGCTTAATTGGTGCTATCTGATAAGCAACCATGGCCTAAAAAAGTATTCTGATTTTCAAATTCAGAAAGTCAGGAAAATCTGGATCTTTACAAGCACAAAAAAATCAAAATTTGGGGGTAGGTTGCCAGAATTTGTGCGTTTCTCTCCAAGGAAGTTCAAATTAATTAAGAGACAAATTGTCTCTTCCTTATAGTTGCCCTCCATGTAGTACTACAGCTAACGCTGACGTAACAGGTCAGTATTCTAACCCTTCCCCAAAGCACAAAACACTGTCTGCCTCTGCTCTGTGTCCTGAATATAATATTCTTCCCTCTCCAAATATCAAGAATAAATACACCAAAAGCTTTCTGCAAGCACAGTAATTCCTGCATAGAGGTTTTCAGAGCAATTTGCATGTGACATGGAATTCTATGATTTCAGACACAGTGCTCTTGGTAAGAGTGTTGAAGCCACCACACAGCACAATGTCAATACATTGCACACTAACAGTAGAAGTTGCTATAAAACTTTAAGTTCCAACAACATGCGAAAACCTTGAAATCTTCCTGAACAAATGTTATAGAGAGAAGGACTAAAGAAAAAGTATCTATCAGCTGAAAAGGCTGGTAGTTATTCATGCAGTATTTGTACTGTCCTTTTCCTTTCAACAATTCTATCCCACCCTAAACATTCCCACTACTGATAAGCCTACAACAAGTTAAAACTTAACTTCACTCCTCTTATACAAAGAGAGGCATATAGTCCAATATTTACATATAAGAACAGCACATTCATCCAGTGTGGTGCTCTGACAACAGCCAGCAAACCCAGACTCACTGCAGATCTTATTTACAAAAGTAATCATTGGTTCCTCTGAACAAAATTCAAATCTAAACACTTCAGAAACAGTTAACTCAGTTATTCTGCCTGAGGGTGTTACTTTCTAATAGTGCTAGATTAGCTCAGCAGCATTACTGAGTCACTGACACATACATTTTTTCACCCCTTTCTTTTATAAGAGCATTCACAGTCAAGACATTTGCAGAAGCAGTATGTTTCACTACTGCTAAGTTTAAGCATCGAAGAAGTAGAAGGAATAATAAAAAGCAAATTTAAAAAGTTTACTAGGCTCAATTTTAAAATGGCACTCAAACACTTTCAGCTATTTTTGTAATTATTTTTACACAACTGTCATTACTATATTGTGGCTCTTAGAAATAACATGAAATTACTTTTATAAAGGTAATACTTGAAAGAAAATACTACAGGCAATAACACTGATCAAAAGATCTGCACACTATGATTTAAAATTGGAACAGAGAAATGACACAGTTGTATTAAGTTATTCTGAAATCCTGCTCCAAAACTGGTTATTTGTTTAATTACAGTTTTCTGAATGAAACATGGCTTAATTAATATGATTTGCCTTCATGGACTCTAAGGCACTGAACATGCTTCTTACCTGTAACTGTTTATATTGTGCTACATCAGTCTTATCTAATGATTTTGATAAATCAGGCTGCTGCATAACATCCTCTAAATCTTCTGTGTCTTCAGTTTCAGACGTATTAGCGCGTTCTAGTATCACCTTCACAGGAACACCTGTCTAGTTACGCCAGAAAAGAAAAACATGCCCACTCATAGCATTAAAATGTGTAGCAAAAATCAAAGATTAAGTCATATCAAAAGCATAATTTAAATACAGTTATTTCCCAGAGTCCTTTACAATGTATACATATTGCCCAGCCATACAACTTTGAAACAGATTTGTATAAAGCAATATTAAAAAAAATAATCCTCTGTGTGCCTACGTTGAGTATTTGTGCTGAGGATTTGGCAGCAGAGTCAGCCCCTGCAAGGCTGCCCCATGCAGTACATAGCCAGTCCCAGCTGACCCATTGCAAGACAAAAAATGCTAGACCGGCACAAGAGGTGAGAACAAAAAGAGTGAGAAAAAGCAGAGGGGACACCAGGCTGGGAGAAGGAAGAGATGGAGCCAATACCCTCATTCCAGCCAGGGAAGACCTGTGTCAGAGCAGGGGGATGGGTCAAAGGAGCTGCTGCCCACAGGTATCCTGTGCCAGCCCATGTTTTCCCAAAGGACTGCAGTCCATGGGAAGCTTATACCAGAGCAGAGAATAACTGGTGGCTTCTGCAGCCATCAGATCCTTCTGTGATAGAAATGAGACACAAAGGAGAAGGAAGAAAGACAGTTTTTCTTCTCCTCCTGGTAGGCTTCCTAGAGCAGCTCACAGACAGGTGCAAAAACAAGTATATCATGCAAATCCAAGACAGGAAAGATGGTGCAGAAAGCCTTCAGAGAAAAATGCTGTTGGTTATTCATACTGCTTGTGGAGTGATTGTGCCTACACTCCAACTCAGCTAGCTCATAAGACTAGGAAACCAAAAGATACAGAGATAGAAATGGAAGTAAACTAAGTATCAAAGAAGCTTCAACCAAATGCTGATATAAAATGTTTTTCACTCCTATGAGTGAGAATCTTTAGAAGTATGCTCCAGTCTTAGCTTTCAGACAATGAGATTCTGTTGCGAGCGCTTTCTCCTTTTTTCAGGCATCTACCCACTAAAAACAAAACCACCATGTGAGAGAAACAGTACCTGAATCTTCAATGGCAATTCTCCAGCACAATCCACTGCCCTGCCTCTGAAGATCGGAAAAAAAAACCAAAACCATACTTTTGAGGAAAGTAAGTTTAGAATGTTCCAAACACAAGATTCTAGGACAGATGAAGCAGCAAGAGTAAATAAACAGCATCAGACACTGCACTATATCCCTTTAAGCCTCATTACATTCTCATTTTGATTAGTACTCCCTAGTTAATCATGATTTAGAGCAACACTACTGGATACACAATACTACTTCAATAGGCATCTTACTTAGTTAATTATTTTGAACTAATGTCAACAGGAGAATTTGGTGTTCAGCATTTTGAAAAACAAGCTTAATAACCACAGCTGCAATAGAGCATTATGTAATTTATTTGTTTAATTAGAAAGAGGCCATTTTGAGAGGCCAAGATCTAGGAAATGGACTAAAAAAAACAAAAACAAACAAAAACTGTTACAAAACACAACTTCCATGCATAAGATTTTTTCAGTTTTATTTTAATTTACAGGTCTTAGATGATCACAATAATTATGTTGGTATTGAGTGAGGTGAAGCAGAAAAAAGAGGAAGGAAAATACCTAAGGACCTTAAACTGGATCTCAAACCAACTATACTACAAGTTTAGAACACTAACTTGCCTCTTCAGCTATGATACATTTGATAAATCATTATTAACAAAAGAACAAGCAGACAAAGTAGATTCGGTTGTAGTGGCATTTTTTGCTGCATATGAGTATTCCTATGGCTATCATGTATTTTTGTGTATTTTAAATACTTACCCAGAGAAGAATTTATGTAAAATCCTCAAAATTTATATAAACAGAAAAAACTATGATGACATTCTGTGTGCAACTTTCAAATCATATTTTAAAAAGCTAACATTGCTCACGACTATATTTATCAAGCAAGTTTTATGGTTTAGTATTTTCCCCTGTACTATGAAAACCCCACCTGTATCTCTTTGCACGTTCTGCAGTCCGCCAAGGAAGGAAGCCTTTTGTGCCTGGTGGCAGTGGTTTTGGTGAGTAACTCTCTGTCACAGTGGAATTTTTTTTCCCAGGACTTACAGATTTTTTAGATGATAATCCTGGATTGAAGAGCAAGACCAGAAGAAAAGAGAGTTCATTATTACTCATACACAAATTCACATACTTTTTATTCGCATACAAATTCACAGCTTACTGTTCATAAAACTTCCTACGTAATAATAAGGACTGTAGGAAATCTGCCGTTCAGTCTAATTTTGCTTAAGTGTCCAAAAGCTTGACATTATAAACTGGTATACTTAACTGCTGTTAGCCTGATGCAAGACTAGCTGGTTTTCAAAAAAGGAAGCAAAGCTTTGCAACAGAAGGGGCTTATTCACATTACTAATTTCAGATACCTAATTCCATTGTCTCACATGAGAATTTAGACTATCCATGTAGACAATAAAGGCATCTATGTGTCTCAAATCACCCTCTAGTGGTTTTAGAGTGAACAATATTATTTTATTTATGGGCAAAATAATTAAAAATAAAACTGATAGTCATGCAGATCACTTGTACAGGACACCTGCAATCTCTTCCCTTCAGAGGACTAATAAGAAAAAGTATGGTTCACAGGTCTGGTCTTTTGTTGTTGTTTAAATAATACAGCATCCAAGTAGACTCATCAAAGGAACATAATGTGGGGTAAAACCACAGTAATGATCACTCTACTTCATGTCCTAATCCAGAAACTGGTAAGTCTAGAAAATAATCAACAAATATTTTCTACAGTTAAACTAGTGAGAACTCCAGTTATGGTTTCTCTGAGATCAATAATATAGCTGATCTTGTAATGGTATAGAAATGCATAACTTAGTTAATGGGATTCAAAATCTCAATTAATTCTGAATGTAATAAACAGCATAGTTTTCACCTTGACTCTCTCCTTCTCTTAAAAACAATTACCCCAAAGCACATAAAAAACCCACACATGATGAACAACTCCAAAACAGAAAAAAAACCAAAAAACCACAAAACCTTCCACAACCACATTTGCCAGGCATTTTTTTTTTCCCACCACCACCCTGATCACTTACCTCTCTGCCTCCAGATAACTAGAGTGAAGACGAGAGACAATGAAATGCATTACAGTGAAATTTTTAGTAGCTTACTGAAAAATGTTTAGTACTGCAGCTATCAGTACTTAATTAAAAATATTCAAGATACCTATGTTATTTTAAACATAGTATTTATAATAGGTTTACATTAAGTTAAAAGAAGAATCTTAGAACATTTTGTACATCAGTTAAAAAACGCATGTTTGTTTGTTCTGGCAGAGGACAGCCTGCTACAGAAAGGTTAAAACAGCAGAAGAATTAGATAACTTACTACTGCCAAGCTTTGCAGAAGTGAAAGCTTGTGGAGACATAGAATAAATACCTGCAATGCATCCCCACATTTTAAAGTCAGCATATCATACCATTTTTCCAGCCATGTATCTAGCAGCACTAAAAAGCAAGTTTCCCGCAGATACCAATGATGACAGAAGATGCATTATATAATTAAGAAGAATTAAGGATTTTTTTTTTGGAGACAAGCGTTCTGTAAAACACTAACATTTAGACACATCATACATTTTTAAATTTAAGCTCTTAAGCATTACGGTAAGATTTCCTAGACAAAATTTACTATAGCCAGAAAAAACCAAAGAATTACCAATACGAATAGTAGCTTTTCCTTTCCGACCACTTCCTAGGACAATAGTTCTTTTCTTTGGCTTAGTTTTTGAAGCATCTTTGGCAGACGGAGACACAAGCCACTTAAACTAGAATTTGGTTTATTTGTTAAAGAAAAATAAATCCATTTAGTAACTGACAGTTGAAGAGGTGCTTATTTAAAATTAGAGGTAGCTTGTCAGATATAGAGAACACTATTACTTACAGAAAACATTATAAGCTGTAAAATCAAGAAAAAACAGAAATCTCATAAAGCCGAAATTTAAGCACAGATGAGACTCTACATTACCAGAAAGTGTCCCCAAAACACCACTACAATATCCCATCTATTATCCTTTCTCCTGTGCAAAACAGTTCTCCTTCTATGGCAAAAAACCCCCAGCATCAACCCTATAAAGAGGCAACCCTGGCTTCTGCACTTCATTTTCAGAAAACTGACTTGATAGGAATGACTGCTCAGGCCAAAGCTCTCCAGAGTAATAAAAGATTCCCTAATGTGATTTTGTGTTACTGATAAAGTCAGTATTTTAAAAAACATGAAGTTTATTTTTACTGCCTGTAATGAAAATTCATCCTTACAAAGTAAAAGCCCCAAAACAAAATTAAGAGACAGTGATGATCAAAGGCCACAACTGTACTTCAAACTTCATTTTTTCCTCATAGCAACAGCTCTATTCCTAAAGGCTCCCCTTGCCCTGATAAAAAGTTTAATTACTCCTAGTAGATATTCTAAAATTACTCTGCACTTACTTTTCAGTGTACATCACTAATACAGGGTCTAGTGCTGGAGCAGTCATTGAAGAAAATACAGACAACATTAACACAAAGCTTGTCTCACATAGCCCTGAATCCCCCATCAGAGTACTAGGAACAGTATGCCAGAGCTATTCCCATCTAAAGTATCAGAATGATTAAAATGCCATTACTGTGCTCTAACTAAGTTTAATTCAAATCTATTATTTCCAAGAAAATAATTTTCTTTTCACTTTGGATACAATTAATCCTTGTGTAAGGTGGATCTGGTCCCTGTGCAAGCAAATTCATCATTTTAAACTAGAACACACCCAGAAAGAGTAAAATCAAACTGCAAGCTTCTAAGAGCAAAAGTAATTTTAATTTTGTTTTGTTAGACACCTAAATGGGCAGCTTTACTAGATTAAACCAAAAGTTCGTCCAGCCCAAAGCCTGTCTCATCTCTGATGTTGTTGTACTACATCTAAGCATCTAAGTATAAAGACAGCAAAATACAAAACCAGTTTTGAAAGTATCCTGTTTTGTAGACACCTTCAATGGATTTTCCCTTAAGCTATTCAGCCTCTCAGAAACTACACAAACTTCCACCACCTATTACACTTGGTTGTAATTACTATATAGCTACACAGTGCTGCTACAATATATAGCTTTTGTTTTAGCAAAGGCATCAATTAGCAGTAGACAATTCTTCTTGCAAACATAAAAAAAAAAACCAGCCCAGAAAGGAATCATCTACATGCTACTGAAAACAAATAACCACTTTTTACACAAAGCAGTATGTAAGGAAACACAGCTGTGACTGGCAGAAGCAGCAAAGCTACCTAGCAAGCCAGTGGTCAGTATTTCTTCACCCATGTTGTTAATGAACTATGAAGAATTGCTAGCACTGCCAATAGAACTTAAGATACCACACTAACTGGTTGAATATGAAACTAATGTCTTGAGTCAAGTGATCTTTTAGCATATGGGAGATTTCCCAGAGTTGCTTCTTTCCATGGTCTGACTTTCCAATTATCTTCAGCATTTCCAGGAAGATGTTATTTTCATGTGATCCCTGTGATATTTTTCAAGTTTTGATTGCATCTACCAAGCAGAAAGAGTACTTCTTCACAATCAACCTCAACTTCTCAAAAAAAGTCTTCTAGAGATTGAAGTGGGGAACTGTATTAATCCTCCAGAAATTCTATACATAAATTTTCAGTTTATTAGACAGTCCCTACACATCCACAGCTCTGTCTTTATGAAGTCTTTTCAAAAACCAAAAGAGCATTAAATTCCAACACAAGAGCTGGCATTGCTGGGACTCCTTTGAGAACTGAATCAGATTTCTGTATATTTCAACAGTATACCTAATCATAAATGGTCCGATATTCAGTTTATGCACATTATTGTGAATTCTGTGTGGACTGTTGGACAAAGATGAATGGGCATAATGTACTTTAATTGAACTCTGTTTTCATAGATGGTCTGCATTGGACAGGACAGTCTTGAGCAACTTAAATTTTAGTTACAGAAGTTAGAGACAAGAAATAAGTTTTAAAATAAATTAAGGGCTAAATTTTAAATTGTAGCTTCCTTTACTTTTTAATTAGAAGTTATTGTTACCGTGTTGACACGTAGTAGAATGCCCTCCAGCAGTCCAGGAGCAGTATTTAGTTAACGTTTTATGGTAATGTCCAAATACACACATTTCCATTTTTCTTTCCATTAAATGTACATCCAGGTTTTATTACTCGTGACACTTAATTCCGTAAGAAACCATACAGAAAGCCCAATACAGTAACATGTTCATCACAGTGGTTTTAGGTTCCCGCCTAGATAGTGTTTTTTTATTTGTACTAAGTCACACTTCTGTTTAGAACTAGAATAGTTGTTTTAGATTAATTTTGAAAAAAAACACCCTCAAAAAAAAGAAAAGCAATGGAAGCTATAAAGAAAACCCCAAACTCATTCCAAAATGTGTAAAACATACCTCCGAGTCAGCACTCTTTCCATTCTTAAGAACTCTTTCAATAATCTTTTTTATCAGAACATGACCTAGAATGAATTAAAACACCTTATTAAGATTTTTCTGTAAGAGGCAATTCTTTATGTAAATAGATTATTGAATAATAAGCACACATTACCTATCCTGCTTCTTTTCCCATTTTAAAAATGTTTAGCAAATTACTTTTTTTTCTTAAAAGCAGTTGATCTTTCCCCATATAGTTACTGAAGAAGAAAAAAAAACCCAACAACGACACAAAGAGGATAAATACAAACACAGTTACATACCGATTAACGGATTTTTTCTTAAGTCAAGTATCACTAATGTTGTATTAGTTTGAAGAGCATCTAATAATGACCTTGCTCCCTCATTGGATATTCCACACTGCTGCAAATCAAGGGCTAAAATGTTTAAGGAGGAAAAAAAAATATCAGTGGAGGTAGTACTGCATTTAGTTAGTAATTTAATTTAATAGTTGATCTCTAAAAAAATTAATACCGCTGAAAACCTCCGTTTCATATAACATGAAGCATAAGAGCTGACGACATGATGATAGCAGTCGTGTAAACACAGGAGTATTACTTTCAAAAAAGACAACTAGAACTTTCCAGCATTAAGAAATAACTGTTAACATCTGCAGAGGAGGTAATATGAACTACTCTGCAACCACTGTGGGCAACCTGCGGCAGTTTTCAGTCACCCTCAAAGTAAGAGGGTTTCATCACGCTGAGGAAAAACCTCCTGAGTTTTCATCTCTACCCACTCCATCTTGCCCTCTCCCCAGGTACCACGGAAAGAGTGTGTCTCCATCTCCTTTACATCCTCCCTTCAGATATTTTTACACCTTGATCCCACTCCGAGCCTCCTCTTCTTCAAGCCGAAGAGTCCCAGCTTCCTCAGCCTTTTCTCAAATCAGAGCTGTTTTAGTCCCTTCATCTTAGCGGCACTTCACTGGACTCTCTCCCGTAGCTCCAGTTCTCTCCTGCACTGCCGACTCTATGGCCTCACTTGTGCTGAAGAAAGAGGAAGAATCACCTCCCTCAACCTGCTCACAAAGTCTCTGCCTAATGCACCCCAAAGAGCACTGGCCCTCCCTGCCACTAAGGCACTTCACTGTTTCATGGACAGCTTGCTGTCCACCAGGATCTGCAGCACCCTTTCTGCAAAGCTGCTTTCCAGCCACACAGCCCCAGCCATATTCTAGTGCACAGGATTATTCCTGTCCAAGTGCAGGATTTTGTACGTCCTTTTGTTAAACTCCATCAAGTTCCCATCAGCTCATTTATCCAGCCTGCTGAGGTCCCTCTAGATGGCAGCACATCCTTGCCTTTCTAGGGATTCATGTAAGACTGTTCTGTTGTTTCCTGGGTCCTTCTTCCCAGACTTCTTCAAAATAGGCATGACATCAGCCATCCTCCTCCAGCCCTCCCAGTCAACATGATCTTTCAAAGACTACTGAGAGTGGCCTCAAAATTACATCAGCCAGCTCCCTCGGCACTTGTGAATGCATCCCATTAGGGCCTATGGACTGCTGTTTGTCCATTTTTTGTAAGTATTCTCTGATCTGATCCTCTTCCATCAGTATGGATGTTATCTGCACACTGCCCCAAACTAGAAAACCAAACTATAAAACAGGTATTTTATCCCACACACAGAATGCTATGATTTACACCAACACCATTATTAATATTGTATAATTACTAGATATAGTCATAGATATACTATAGAACAAATACATTCTCAAAAATACTGAAGGACAGTACCAGATAACACAACAGTATTCAGACACTTAAAAAGAAGAAAAGAGACTTCTTTGGAAAAAAAGAGTACTCTTCCCAAGCTACATAATGAGTTACTCCTCTGGCTGCAACTGTTATAGCTGACAATTTTAAGTCTTCTGCCTGCCATTACTATATTTTAGGAGATGTAATAGTGAGACATAGAGATAGTAGAAAAGATAGCAGTAGAGATATAGAGACATGGAGATCTTGCAGAAATCCTTACAGCAACAAGTAATAACCAGATATTAAGTATATGGCGAATTTGCTGGTACAGGCAAAGTTCCACGTTACATGGAATATCTCAATACCTATACATCAGTATGTCTATAGTTACTACATAAACTCCCGAATTACTCTGCTGTTCATTAGTAGAAGACTTAGTAATACCTTTTAGCCAAAGGTCCTCTCCTAGACAGTCTGCAAAGGCACTTGCTCCTCTATCTCCAACAAGCATGTTGCAGTTGAAAGTAATCCGCCTCAAACCTGTCATATATTCAAGGTCAGGTCTCCTGTAACGTAGGCTTTCCGCCCAAGCTTCACTATGTCTTTTTATTGCCTGGTGCTTTGCAAACAAAGAAGCTGTTACCAAGTGAAATGGCAAAGCCATAATTGATTACATGATCACAAGTTAACTTTTTTGTAAACCATATTCAATGGCTTGAATGCTGGTATAAGAAATATATGCGGGTATAAGTACACCATTCCTGAGTTCAAGAAACATAACTAATTTTTAAACCTTACTGGTAACTCATATTTGTTGTAACTGCCCAGCTTGGAATGAAAATTATTAAACTTGGCTACAAAGTATTTTATCATCTTCTTTTGACAGACACTTGAATAGGAAATAAATACATATTATAAAATTTTGTGCTTTCATGGAAGCCACAATTAACACTAATTAAAATATAGCACTAGGCAGAAACCTCCTGATCAATTAAACAGTAGCTTCTAAACTGCAAACTTGATTATTCTTACCCAGTGCTTCAGAATACCTGAGACATTTTTCAAAATTACTGACAATCAAAGAAGCACCTCCAAAACAGATGTCAGACATTTACAGGCCTAGTCCTCATTTAAAGAAAATACTTTATTATTTATGTTTTTTTCTAAGAAATAGAAAATTTAAATCCCACATCATTAAACTAAGCTACTTTTGTCATACAAAGTCACAGCTTTCATAAGAACATACACTTAATTTTCATATTCACACAAACTCCTCATGAAGTGCCTTAATGGATTTTGGGCTTTAAAGCATAAGTAAAAAATTAAATTTAATAAGTTCTTACAAACACTCAATTCTAATAAAGTTGATTGAATTACCTTTAATACATTTGCTATATGTTCTGCCCCTCGCCATGTGAGGCTACATGCTGTGAAGTTTACATATCTGATAGTAGCTGTATTCTTTATACTCTGACAGATTGCTGAAGAAAACAAAAGCATGGATGTTATCTACACACAGCACTTCTGTATTATCAGAACACACTTTTTCAGTGGCTTATTAAGAGACAGCTTTAACAGCCAAACGCTTTGATAAAGAACTGGTGCTGAAATACAAAGTATATTTTAAATACACTTAATGTGTTTTAAGTTTATACATTTCGAGTGCAAATGTTCAGCAAAGAATATCTCTGCTATCTTAAGCTAGAACATATTTGATTTCAGTTTACTTCTAGAAACTTAAATCAGGAAAGAGTAAAGAAGTGCGAATGCTGTTTTAGGTAAAAGTATAAACATCACTGTAAAGTAGTATAGTTATTTCGTAGCCTGAAGTGAAGAAATTCAAGTCTTTAAATGCTACTGAGTTATGCAGAATAAAGTGAAGATTGTTCTTGTAATCTCCATAGACAAATTTAAAACAGGAATGGAAATACTGAAAAATTTGCTTACCTATTTGGAAACTTAAAAAGAGCAAAGTATATTTATAGGTTTTGATTCTGAACTTACTTTCCAACCCTCCATCTCCAATTGGACAGTGGGCTAAAGAGACACTCTCCAGAGATGAAGCTGTGGCCAAGCCCTTCAGAATAAAACAAACAATGTTGTTATCTGGCTTGAAAAGCAAAAAAAAAAAAAGACCAAGTCACCCAAACTGCTCAAACTCTTGTTCCTTACAAGAAACTCCAGGGGATTCAAATGAAGGTCAAAACAAGCAAACCTTCACGTTCAGTTTAAGTGGGTTCATTTCTTTAGCATAGAGGAAGCTTGCCCGTCGGCAACCAGCAGCAACCTCCCTTCCTAGAAGCCAGTCACAAGCAAACTGGAGCTTTTCAGTAACACATCTGAAGACCAGTTTTTATCTCCGTGGTATCCCACAACTTCCCTTCTATCACATACATGGCACAGTGGTTTCAGTCATAAGCCTACGTCATAGGCCTCAAGCACATGGCAGAGATGTTCCTAAGATCTTTCTAACAAGCCTTGTGATACTGAGACATTCATTTAAGACCAGGTTACACTAAATGTCTCAGCAGAATCATTCTATATGTATATGTAAAAACTACACAAAGATATCTTAGAAGAGAAATATCCTTGTCTGCAACAAATACTTACAATGATTAGTTACTACTATTTTTTCTTCTGGGCATTTTTTCCATTTATTTGTAACTATTATATTCTCACCTTTGTTAAAAGTGTTAGGTCTCTTTCCCTCAGAGGCAAACCTTGCAGTTCCAGATGTTTTAGTACATCTGATATACTGAGACAGCCTTTCACAGCTTTGCATAGTTGGCCAGTCAAGTCTTTTGACAGAGTTGCTGGAATTCTCCTTCTAAAGGAAGTTTTGTATCTTTCAACACCTAGTGAAAAATAAAAACTACACATCAGTAAAATCCAGTCCCTACTGGCTTAAAAGCAATTATAATCATACCTTCCTTTTTTCGTCTTCTTTCTTAAATTATAATAATTCCTTAGGCATAACAATTTCTCCCCTCCTGTATTCAATCACACAGAAGCTTTAGGCAATGAATTCTAACATGCGTACATCAACATACTTATCTATACAGACCTGATTCTTCAAGACCATGTTGATGTAAACTTCTTATTCCAATAGAAGTTAGAGTCTTATTATGCCTGAGAGCATTCAGAAGCGGTGCCCAATCAGTAGCTTTGATGTGATCTACAATTAGATCAATAGCATCGCGAGTCACATTAGCCTTCACAGCTTTCAGTGGGAGAGAGCCTTGAAGTTCACAAAGATGTTCATAATGTGAGTAGAAATCCAGCATGCATCGTCTTCTTAATTTGACTGACTCAATCATTTCTTTTACGTGATAAATTTCTCTTTAAAGTAAGAAAGGGGAAAAAAGACATACTTTTTTCAATATATTAATCTTGCATCACAGGGCCAGTTCAACACACATATCCAAAACATGGAAATGTTCCTGGATATTGTATAGCATTTATACATCTCTAATGTGTAGCAAAAACCTTATGTCTTATGATGCTTGCTACCTGTGCAAGTAAAGTTGCATGAGTAAAGGGCTATGGAAAAAAACCCCAAACACCGAAAAACAACTAATCTGCATTTTTATTCTCCCCACACTAACAGGTATATCAAGAACACAAAAGCCCTGGTCTTTAAGCACTGACTGTTGTAGAGATCTTGTTTTCATCTTAAGATTTAACTTTGTAGCATCAAGGTTTGCCCAAAAGCCTTGGACACTCCCTGACTCACCATCAAGGGAAACAAACAGAACTAGTTATGAGTTTCTCTGCTACTTCAGTTAAAAGTCTAAATTCTCATCATACATAATAAAATTTGATTCCCTAAATATTTCTGCTTGGAATATATAATATATATTACATACCAGATAAACATATCCCAGTAAAATTCAGTAAGCACTTGTTATACTTTAGTACCCACACAGAAAAACACTACTAACTTCCAAACAGAATCTCCAAACATTGCTGTGACATAGCTATTAAGGGTTAAGTAAGTCTACTGTCTCAATAGGGGCATTTGTTAGTATATTTAGAAGATACATTTATTTATTTATTTATTTACTTATACTCAGGATAGCATTACGTATTCCACACAGGATAGCAAACATTGATCACACTGAAAACTTTTCTTCTTATTTGTCACAGACTAGAAAGCTTTAACCAATTTTCTTAAATATTCTGTATGTCAAATTAACACAAGCTATACTGGACAGATAAAGCATGTGAGGACAGCCATTTGTAAAAGCAAAATTTAGAAAAAAATTACTGTTAGCATTTAAGTGACTGCAAATGTAATAATTATAAGATATAAGCTCTAATAACACAGTTCCTCCACACCCCTTTACTTTTTTTTAAGGTCTGATTTACTAGCATTTAATGACTACACTGTGGCCACAGGAACCGAAATGATCGAATTCTAATCCAACACTACGGATTCAGAAAATGACCATCAGCTTTAAGGCACCAATGGCTTTTGGTAATGCATCAAAGTGCAATATATTAGCCTTCTTTCTCCGGGGCTCAAGCAATATTCTTTTCATGGGGGCTTTCACTGCAACACCTTAACACCACACCTCTAACTGAAGAAAGGAGCTCCTGGCCTACCACTGGAGTTTAATCCACTTGTAGGAAGAGGGAAAAAGGGACAAACTAATCAGACCCACAATGCTTTCCAAATGGAAAACGATATAAACTTGAATTCTCCTGAAGGTAGTGATACCACAAATCTGATACCACCTTAGACTACCTTGACTGGCTCTGAGACTGTATGCAGACGATAATTATTTACTCAATACGGATCCAAGAAATCACACAAGCTGGTGGCAAATTACAAAAAATATACAGCACACAGTAAAACTGAAAAATCCAGCTCCATGCTAGCAGTTTTCAGGAAGCTATGAGTTTGTAGCGATCTAAATAACCAGCCGGCTAAACGTACACAGGGCGGGCAAACAGATGGCACCCAAGAGCACTGCCAGCAGCAGCCACGGCCACTCGCCGACCTGCGGGGCACACGGGCTCACTCCGGGTGGGCGCGCCTTGCGAAGCGCGGCCTGCGGGTCTGCGGGGCCAGGCACCCTTCACTGGACCTGCGGCACAACTGCGTTTAAAGATGTAATAGAGCCCCCAGCTACAGACAGCTCCGGTTAGCACCTGGGTAAAAACAGCGGGGCTTCTACGCTGCACCCACTCAAGACCGACACGACTCAGGGAATCCCTTCAGATCGCACACCACTCAGCGGGCACCACCACGGAGCTGCGCTGTCCGCCGCCACCCCGCGGGCTCGCAAGAGGCATCAGCCGCTCGCTCCCGCACCCACTACAGCCCCACCTTCCCGGAACCTACTACGGCCAGCTCCGCGAGCCCCCGCTCCCCCTCCGCGCCGCGGGCCCGCCGTTACCGCTGTTAAGCGCCGCTACCCGGCACTGCCCAGCGTTACCTGCCGCTACCCGGCACTGCCCAGCGTTACCTGCCGCTACCCGGCATCGCCCAGCGCCCCGTTACCGCCGCTCCCGCCGCTCCCGCACCCCGCGCCCGGCCCCGGCGCCCTCGGCGCGGCCGCCGCGTGGCGCACGATGCCGGCCCCCGATTGGCCGCTGCCCTGCCGCCCTCCTGCCCGCGTTCAAAATGGCCGCGTCCCGCCATAGCGACAGCGGGAGTGTCACATAGCAACAGTACCGCTCAAGAGAACACCGCTTCCCTGTCCTGAAGAAAAACAAACAAACAAATAAGCAAGGGAAAAAACGCACCCCCAAACACATACAAAAAAAAAAAAACCAAACAAACCCACCCAAACCACGAAAAACCCCCTAAAACAAACCAAAAGCCAACAGTGCAGTGCTACAAGAAAGCAGGCACTGCTTCAGCTTTTCGTCAGCAAAGCACGCGTGGAAGGAGCTCCACAGGTAGGGAAACGCTTTGCTATACAGCAGTAGCCAAAGCCATGTGGCCTGAGCCGTCCAACAGGGTAACAAACTCGAATTTCACAGCTGCGTTTCCCATTAGGTTGCTAGGTTACATACACGGGATCACAGAGTTTTCATTAACATTCAGTGCAGTGCATTACACGGTGTGACATTTAAGGCAGAATAACTGAAAATGGAGTCCAGGTGCTGCTCCTAGAACTTGCAGTTAATTTATGGATAGGAACACCAGCTAATTAGGAAAAACTATGACCGTAGGTTGATGACTAAGAGCAATTTGGTTATTTAAAAAATTATGCTTCCAGTCTGCTGGTAGGCAGCAGGATTTAAACTCTAAAGGTGAGCAAACTCCAGAGAGCTTTCCACAGAAACTAGACAGGCCACTAGAACATTCAGAGGACACTGTGTTTACGCAGATGCAATTTTACTCCCCATCTTTGACTGACATCAGAAGCAACTGAAGCACCTTAAGAGCTATCGAATGTACCATAACAAGATTTATTTCAGTAAGTCTGACATCACCATCTGTACAAATTGTTTCACTGTGACATTTGGGGAATTCAATGTAAAAGACAAGAAACACAGGACCATTATCAGTGAAGTGGCAAAACCAGTGTTTCTGTGACTATATGACAAAGTATTTCCTGTGCTTGCCATAGCTCTCAGTGTCACAGACTAAACTCAAGCAAAATACAATTCATATATTTTCAAGAATTTTACTTTTAAAGGTTTCTTGTTCATGCTACTTAGTTACACAGATATCTCCAAACCTGAAATTCAAAATCTTGCTGAGAAACTGCTTCAAGTTGCTCCCTACCAAACTTGGTTTTCTTAAAAAGTAATTACAAGTGTCCCTTTCAGCATTTGATTCAGTGCTTTAGATTTGCAATCTATTTGCAACTCTATTTTTTTTTGTTTGGTTTGATTTTGGTTTGGGTGGGGTTTTTGGGGGGATTTTTTTTGGTTGGTTGGTTGGTTGGTTTTGGTTTGGTTAGTTTGCAGGGGGCAGGCGTGGTTGTGTTTGGGGTTTTTTTGTTTGGATTGGGTTGGGGGTTTTTTGCTATACTGAATTTTGGTACACACGACACAGAGCTGTTGGCACACCTTCCAAAAGAGCAGATTACTGAGGAAGTGTCAAAAGTGTTCTGTGTATATCAGTCATCGGGTAGGCCCTAAACAGAGGCTTTTTGTGGTACATGTGATGATGTCTTGTTCTGTATTCCGGTCTCTCATGTGTAGGCCTTTTGCAGCCCACAGATTTGTTGCAGAACACACCTCGTGCAGGTAGCTTGGAGTGCAAGCTGCAGGTTGTGCCCTGGCTGGTGGGAAACAGCTGCAGCCCCAAACAACGAGCTGTGAAGGGGCACTGACCTTCTGCCTAGCAAAGGGCACAGTCCTGGAATGCCAGCCATCACCAGAGCCTCTCTAGGACCCAATGAACAGTGAGAAGAGCCCGGATGCCACACAAATTTTACTGTTTTATGTTTTCTCTTTGGCTGGGGGTATAATTTCTTTTGTAATATATCCTATTTATTACATTTGCAACTATAATCACTACTTTCTGTTGTAGTCAAAGGCAGTTCCCTTTACTATTTTAGAGCTTCAAAAGCATAAAGTAATCTGGTGAGCTACCAGATGTCTCTGTAGAGAACAGTCCCAAACAGACCCAATTCTGTCACTTTGGCAAATGATGTCTTCTTCACCAGTCATCATTTTGCTGAATTTGTTGAAGCTGAATTTGTTGTTATCTTCCTGTATTTTTCTAGGCCATATGCTCTTTAGAGTTTTTTTTGTTAATGCATACTAATTTAATTTTTTTTAATCTGGTTCAACAGTACAAGCATTTATCAGTCTCACACCATAATCAATGTTAGCTTTCTTAGAGGCATCAGGAGTTGAAAAAGGGGCTGTGCACTCTACCCTGTTAGTGGGTGGGCAGCAGATGTTTTCTCTTGACTTTATGAGGATGTCTGGAAGGTATCCTATTTGATTGGTGTTCTTCTACATTATTGCTTACTGCCTAGTAAGGATGTGTTAAAGGAACAACTTCACATTTTGTCCTTCCCCTTTTTTTTTTAATTTGCCTATCTAGCCTTTTAAAGCCTTCTTCCAAGACTAAATAGCTGTCTGATTCCAAAACTAAACAGCTAAAATTATTTTACTCTGTTCTGCAGAATGCCAATGGGGTTGAATGCTAAGTGCAAAAAAGGAAAAAAACAAAATTTCCAGAGCTATTTGACACGTTTAAAGAGCTTGCTGACAGGGCAGCTCTGTATAGCTTTTGTCCAGAAGCCTGAGAGGGTCCTTTTTTAGGTGGCAAGATTCATCAAGCAAAGCTGTATTGGAAGAGCCTGTAAATCTGCTTAAAGCATGGAGGAAATAGTTATTTCATTCTGTTGTTATTAGATAGCTTTATTATATTTTTATTGGAAGCTCATAGTTGCATAATGACAAGTGCCCAGTGATCCTTATTATTTGCATTATACTGTAGCTTGACCCTTCAACACACAATAAATTTGACAAACTACAGGATCTCAATGTCTACTTCATGGCAATCTAAAAGCACATCAAGTTAAAAGAATCATTGTTTTCACAACAAGAGATCCAAAAAGGTATGAAACTTGGTCTGAAGACAGAAGTTTTTCTGGTGATTGTCAGTTGTACAAAACCTCTTGCAACATGGACTGGGCACTGGAGACTGAAGCAATGGTAAGAAAATATGCTTCAAAAAACCTGAAAGGAAAGAGGAAACTTGGCCAAGATGGAAGTAGAAAATACTTTATGGACTAAGCATTCCATGGATTAGCACTCCTTTTTGTAGCCTTGGAAGCTCCACATCCATGTCACAAAGACTGAATGCAAAGCAGGACTTATTCAGTGGAAATAGAATTTTTTTTTATTTATCTAGCTCTGGCTTGTTTTTTGTTCTCAAAAGATTGTTGTTTCTTTCACTGTCAGATATGTACAGAAAACCTTTACTCTGCTTTTGTCTCTTCTTGTTATTCACTGTCTCTCTTTTTCATACTTTAAATTTATTTTCTCTTTTTCAAAATTGCTGTTTAACCCTATCAACCATCTAGGTACAAAAGTCTTTGAAAATAAACAATTACTCCTCCAAAAGTTGCACTGAAAATTATCTAGATGCATTCTGAAAGTCATAATTGTAACAAGAAACAACACTGAAAAATTCACCCAGAAAATTTAATACCCCAGAGTTAGGAAATGAGTAAATACCGAGTGTGGAGGATATAAAAAGGCAGCATGAACAAAAATAGCAACATTATGTACTATTGCTATAACATAAAATATATTAAATAAGACATCATACATACAATATGTATGGTATAGAGGTATCATCATGGTTTAGAGAAGAAAATATACAACATGCATAATTATATATAATTGTGTATGTACGCAGATCATTAACATATGTGAAATAACTTTTTTTTCCTTCTAAAATTAAGCTGGAAGGTTTTATGTACAGGAAAATAACACACTTTTAGCTAACTGTTCTTGATCCTAACTTCTCCTAGATTAGGAACCATTTCAGTGGTTTCATTGCACAAAGTTTGTCATTTGCTTCTGATTCACTACACAGATCTTCACAGCCTCAACTGCCAGAGTAAATTATAGTAACAGTAGTAATTACTATACACTAATTTTGAAATACATACTAACTTCAAGAAATAATGCTGAGAAAGGATAGCAAACATGGATTTTCATTAAGGTAGCTTTCAGATATTATAAAATCATAGAATGGCCTGGGTTCGAAGGGACCTTAATGATCACTTAGTTCCAGCCCCCTTGCCATGGACAGGGACATCTTTCACTAGATGGGCTCGTTCACAGCTCCATCCAGCCTGCCCTTGAAAACTTCCACAGGGATGGGGCATCTGCAACTTCTCTGGGCAACCTGTTCCAGTGCTTCACCATCCTCACAGTAAAGGATTTTTTACTAATATCCAATCCAAACCTGCTGTCTTTCAGTTTAAAGCCATCCCCCCTTGTCCTGTCACTACATACTCTTATAAAGAGTCTCTCTCCATCTTTCTTGCAGGTCCTTTCAGGTACTGGAAGGATGCAACTAGGTCACCCCAAAGCCTTCTCTTCTTCAGGATGAACAGTCCCAATTCTCTCAGCATTTCCTCACACGAGAGGTGTTCCATCCCTCTGATCAACCTGGTGGCCTCCCCTGGATTCTCTCCAACAGGTCCCTGTCCTTCCTGTGCTGGGACCCCAGAGCTGATGCAGCCCTGCAGGTGGGGTCTCAGCAGAGCAGAGCAGAGGGGCAGAATCCCCTCCCTGGCCCTGCTGCCCACGCTGCTTTGGATGCAGCCCAGGACACCTTTGGCTTTCTGGGCTGGGAGTGCTCATTGCTGGGGCATGTCCAGCCTCTCATCCACCTGCACCCCCAAGTCCTTCTCCCCAGGGCTGGTCTCCATCTGTTCATCCCTCAGCCTGTGTTGGAATGTGGGATTGCTCCAATCCAGGTGCAGCACCTTGCACTTGGTCTGGTTAAACCTAATGAGACTGCCATGGGCCCACTCCTCAAACCTCATGGGCCCACTCCTCAAGCTTGTTCAGGTCCTTCTGAATGGCATCTTCAGATGTAGCAACAGCACCACTTGCTTGGTGTCATCAGCAAATTTGCTGAGGTAACACTCAATCCCTTTGTCTTTGTCATTAATGGAGATTTTAAATAACGCTGCCCCAATAAGGACCCGTGAGGGACACCACTTGTCACTGATGTCCATCAGGACTCTGAGCCATTGACCACTACACTTTGGATGTGACCATCCAACCCTAAAAGGCTGCCCTGAGGGAAAAGGATGTGGAATAGAGCTGGCAGATCATTAAGCAATTAATCCATAGAGCACAAAATCTAGCAATCCCCAGGAGTAAAAAATGATGCAAGGAAGGCAGGAGACTGGCATGGTTGAGCAGGAAACTGCTGGTCAAAGTAAAGGGAATGCACACAGTGGAAACAAGAATAGATGACCTCGGAAGCATATAGAGATAAAGTTCAGTTGTGTAGGGATGGAGTGAGGAAGGCCAAGGCAAAGCTGTAACTGAACCTATCAAGAGATGTAGAGAATAACAAGAGGTCTTCTAGAGATACATTAGGCAAAAAACAAAAGGTCAGAGAAGGAGTACCACCCAGATAAACAATGCTAGAAAACTGGTAACAAGGGATGAGGAGAAGATTGAAGTCATCAACAATATTTTTGCCTCAGTCCTCAATGACAACCTCTCTTCTCACACCTCTCAAGCAGATGTACAGCAGGATGAGGACTGAGGAAGCAAAGTCCCTCCCACTGTAAGTAAGATCAAGTTTGTGGCCATCTGAGGAACCTGAATATTTATAAATCCTTGGAATCTGATGAGATACATTCAAGAGTCCTGAGCAATTTTGCTGATGTAGCTGCTAGCCACTCTCCATGATATTTGAAAAGTCATGACAGTCATGTGAGGTCCCAGGGGCTGGAAAAGGGGGAAACATTGTACCCATCTTCACAGAAATTAGGACCCTGCCCTCAGAGGGTCCCTGAGAATTACAGCCCTGTCAGCCTNCAGTCCCAATTCTCTCAGCATTTCCTCACACGAGAGGTGTTCCATCCCTCTGATCAACCTGGTGGCCTCCCCTGGATTCTCTCCAACAGGTCCCTGTCCTTCCTGTGCTGGGACCCCAGAGCTGATGCAGCCCTGCAGGTGGGGTCTCAGCAGAGCAGAGCAGAGGGGCAGAATCCCCTCCCTGGCCCTGCTGCCCACGCTGCTTTGGATGCAGCCCAGGACACCTTTGGCTTTCTGGGCTGGGAGTGCTCATTGCTGGGGCATGTCCAGCCTCTCATCCACCTGCACCCCCAAGTCCTTCTCCCCAGGGCTGGTCTCCATCTGTTCATCCCTCAGCCTGTGTTGGAATGTGGGATTGCTCCAATCCAGGTGCAGCACCTTGCACTTGGTCTGGTTAAACCTAATGAGACTGCCATGGGCCCACTCCTCAAACCTCATGGGCCCACTCCTCAAGCTTGTTCAGGTCCTTCTGAATGGCATCTTCAGATGTAGCAACAGCACCACTTGCTTGGTGTCATCAGCAAATTTGCTGAGGTAACACTCAATCCCTTTGTCTTTGTCATTAATGGAGATTTTAAATAACGCTGCCCCAATAAGGACCCGTGAGGGACACCACTTGTCACTGATGTCCATCAGGACTCTGAGCCATTGACCACTACACTTTGGATGTGACCATCCAACCCTAAAAGGCTGCCCTGAGGGAAAAGGAT
Organism: Dicaeum eximium; assembly: GCA_013396995.1. Taxonomy (NCBI): domain Eukaryota; kingdom Metazoa; phylum Chordata; class Aves; order Passeriformes; family Dicaeidae; genus Dicaeum; species Dicaeum eximium. The sequence goes on along the minus strand of VWZP01009933.1, from coordinate 494,136 downwards.
GTGGAATAGAGCTGGCAGATCATTAAGCAATTAATCCATAGAGCACAAAATCTAGCAATCCCCAGGAGTAAAAAATGATGCAAGGAAGGCAGGAGACTGGCATGGTTGAGCAGGAAACTGCTGGTCAAAGTAAAGGGAATGCACACAGTGGAAACAAGAATAGATGACCTCGGAAGCATATAGAGATAAAGTTCAGTTGTGTAGGGATGGAGTGAGGAAGGCCAAGGCAAAGCTGTAACTGAACCTATCAAGAGATGTAGAGAATAACAAGAGGTCTTCTAGAGATACATTAGGCAAAAAACAAAAGGTCAGAGAAGGAGTACCACCCAGATAAACAATGCTAGAAAACTGGTAACAAGGGATGAGGAGAAGATTGAAGTCATCAACAATATTTTTGCCTCAGTCCTCAATGACAACCTCTCTTCTCACACCTCTCAAGCAGATGTACAGCAGGATGAGGACTGAGGAAGCAAAGTCCCTCCCACTGTAAGTAAGATCAAGTTTGTGGCCATCTGAGGAACCTGAATATTTATAAATCCTTGGAATCTGATGAGATACATTCAAGAGTCCTGAGCAATTTTGCTGATGTAGCTGCTAGCCACTCTCCATGATATTTGAAAAGTCATGACAGTCATGTGAGGTCCCAGGGGCTGGAAAAGGGGGAAACATTGTACCCATCTTCACAGAAATTAGGACCCTGCCCTCAGAGGGTCCCTGAGAATTACAGCCCTGTCAGCCTGCCGTCTGTGCCTGGGAAGATCCCGTTGATCCTCCCTTCTAGGAGCATCCCTAGATGCTCCTAGAAGCTGTGCTAAGGCAGAGGGAGAACAGGGAGGTGGCTCGAGACACCCAGCATAACTTCATCAAAGACAAGTCTTCCTGACCAAGCCAGTAGTCTGTGATGGACTGATGTCAGTGGATGGGGGAAAGACTACAGATGCCATTAATCTGGACTTCTATTAAGCTTTTGACACAGTCCTGCCAACATCCTTCTCTCTAAATGGAAGAGAGATGGATTTGGTGACTGGACTGTTAGACGGATAAGAAAGTGGTTGGATGGTCACATCAGAGGGTAGTGGTTAACAGCTCTAGCAAGAGCTAAGATATACCAATGGCTTATGTCAAGAAATATGCTTTTTATCTGCTGGTTAAAGGTATGTAACAACAGACTCAACCATCTATTTAATAAAAAAAAAATCTATAAAAATATATGCTTTCAAATAGAATTTGAAAGGAAGACTATTGTTCGTCCTCATTCAAGATTTGTTATATTAACACATAAGATGATGTTGCAAAGGGATTCTAATGCCTGAAGAACACAAAATTTTCAAGATAAAGTATCTCCCAGGCACTATAAGGAAGCAAGACACCCAAGGAGCTACTGTAATTGGCACTGCTGCTGAACAGCCAGGTATCACCCCTGAATGCCTGTGCACTTTGACTGGAAGAAGACCAAGCAGAGGCAACTACCAGCACAGGCAGAAAATGTTCTCATGACTTTCATTGCCAGATCTGTTCTAGTGCTATGCTGAGTAAGATTGGACCAAGTCAAGAAATTGAATTAATTCATTAAATATTTATTGTGCAATTACAATAATAATTTTAGTTATCCTGTTCACCCTTCCATCATTAATAGTTTAATAACTTTTGACATTTTTACACAATATATATTTGTCATGGCTTAGGAATTCTCCTATTTAGTGTTCCCACTGAAGGAGTCAAAACCCTGCACTGCTCACTCACTATCCTTCTCCTCCACCTCCCTGTGTGGGTGGCTGGAGAGGAGAATTGGAGGTACAAAGGATAAAGATCATGGGCTGAGGTAAGCACCATTTACTGGAAACAGCAAATGAAATAAAAAAACAAACAGTAACAGCAACAATATTAATAGCAGTTCATGAGAGACAAACCACTCAAACATGATTGCTCACCACACAGAGACCACCCGACAATACTCCACTACCATCAAGCCATCCAAACTAGAAGGGGCCCTTCCCTTCCATCCCAGAAAATTATGCAAGGTGGTATGGAATAACTTTTCATGTCCTAGCCATGCCTCCTCCCGGCTATTGCAAAAATTAACCCTGTCCTAGCCAGAACCAGGACAATATTGAATTCTTATTTTCTGCTAATAGCAAGTGCCTGTGTGACATTAAATGCCCTTGCTCTGACTCAGATTTTTTTTTATACTTTCTGAGATTTCCTGTCAGGGTAATCTATTGACCACTTTAGACTTCTAGACACAACTTCCTTTCAAAAAGAGAGAACTAAAAGATCAATAAATTGAGCTGGTCCTTCTGATTTTTTCTTGCAGAGCAGCTGCTCCACCACATGACTTTTCAGTCACCAGGTCTCTGAGTTTTCCCTAACTCCACTAGATACTTCTTGTAATGGAGAAAACGACAATGGAAATTGTACCTTCAGCCTACAGGCTTATTTAAATTTAGACCCAACCAGATGTGTCTGACCTGTTTTCAGCACCCTTTTGGTGATTGTCAACATCCGATTGTATTTTCAGCTGCTAAAGCACAACTGACTGATAGAGTTACCAGTGACAACTCCTAGAATTCCCTTTGAGCTGTAAGTTTGAATTAAGCATTATAAAAGCATCTAACTATGTCTTAGTGTATTTTGCATTCTGAGTAGAAGAATTGTTTTGGTGCCATATTTTCCTATGCTTCCTCAGCCAAAAATAATAAGCTCCCATGAACATCTATTTTTTGAAAGAAATACCTCTTCTGAGGTAGTCTTCATCTTTGGCCTATATTTTATGAAAAGCCATTTGACTGAGTTCAGTGGTAGTGGTTTTCCAGAAAGAAAAAAAAGACAAAATGACAACAAAACCACTTATTAGTATGGAATCTGTTTTCTTCATATAATACATATAATAACAAATTTTCTGGTTATTAGCTCTCTTCCAGGGAAGATTTGACTTCTTTTTATTTATAGAGGATTTTAATACTGTGCTGGATGCTGTTCTAGAGGTCATATAACATTCATCTCATATGTGTTAACTATTAAAAAGAGCCTGAAATAACATTGTTTTGGCAAGATGAGGCAGTTGGGATGAAGTAAAAAAAAAACTTAAAATTTTAGTATTATTGTTTAAAAGCCTTGGAGTGAAGTTTTTCAGAAGTAAGAGCTGGCATTTTTCTATAGAATCCAAACTAAAAACTGAACAAAAACTAGGTAAGGGGACTTCATCTATTATAGTAAAAAAACTCACTTGACTTGCTAAAGATTCTGCAATACCACTTGAATTTTCTCAAGATGATAGTCATATACAAAACTGAAAGACTGGGAGCTTTGCAATTAACTTAAATGTATGTATGGTTGATAGCATTTAGAAAACACCAAGAAAAATACCCTATTTTCCCAAAAAAGTTATATTTTTCAGAATTGTAGGCAAGGACAAACCCCTTTCCACAGCAGTGACATATTCAGTTACCAAAACATTTGCCCAGCTCAGAAAATGAAGCACTCTGGCACCCAGCCAATCTTAGGCTCATTGTTTGAAAAATGTGAAAAGACAAAATCCAGCATCACATTCAGTGCATGTGGAGGTAGGAGGGGACATGGAACGAAGGAGTGGGAATATAGAAATAGAAGACTAGGAGTATAGAAATATAGGAGTAGGAGTAAATAGAATAAAATGTCCTTGTTCTAAGCTGGTATTTATTTGATGATACGTAAGAATTGCCTAAACAGATTTTTTATCAACAAGGGTTTTTTCCTTTGGATTTCACTGCCAATAATGTCATAATCTGGAAGCAGATTGTTCTTTTCTCACTCAATTTTCCCCTGTTCTGCTCAACATAATTTCACAGCCTTTTTCCCGTGCTTTCAGCTAATTCAGCTTGAACACCCTATTTCAGTTTTGTCTAGAGAAGTAATAAATAAATCTTTGTACTGGCAGAGAAAAATATCAAAGAGGAATCCAATCCAGTGCAATCCCTAGTACAAATACAAGCTGGGCAGAGACTGGATCAAGACTAGCCCTGCCAAGAAGGACTTGGGGGTGCTGGTGAATGGGGAGCTGGACATGACCCAGCAATGTGCACTTGCAGCCCTGAGCAAGCAGCTGTGTCCATCCCTTCCAACCCAAACCATTTTCAATGACTTCAACAATGATTCTCTAATTCTAGGAATGGCATTTCTGTGTGTTCTCCAACATGTGTTAACTGCTGAATATAAATTCACTGTATGAAAAACCTTTTGGTGAGTTACATTTTATGTAACATTATTAACAGATAACTTTCTTTACATTATTGAGCACTGATAGCTGCAAATTCAGATCTCCAACTTGCAAGGAGAACCAGCACAACACTACAGGTACAAACCATACTGACATTGCTTCTGATGCAGTTTAAAGGTTTAATGACGTGGCGATGCTGGAATTTTTAGCCATTATTTAAATTATTTAGTTGTTGGCTATAGTGCCTGCTCATTTTATGCTGCCACATGAAAAGTCTAAGTAAGGCTCAGGTTTTAGTGTGGCATGTGGACTAATATACCTATGCTGTACATGGTGTGTTGACCTTGGCTGACTGTTGGACACTCACCCAACCAAGGTGCTCTTTCACTACTCTTTCACACACAGGGAAAATAAAATAAGATTGAAAAGCTCATATGCTGAGATGAAGAGAGAGTGACAGCTTACTAATCACTATCATAGGTAAAACAGGCTCGTCCTGGGAAAGATTAACCTTCTTGGTGGTAAGAATCAAAGACACTCCTTTTCTTCCCAGCCTCTACTTCACTCATTCATTCCCAACTCCCCTTCCTCCTCCCAAATCAAGTTGTGTGAGGCACTACCAGTGCCTGTATGATTATTGGGAAAATATAAGTCATACAGGATTATCAGTCTTGAAAGATTTTGAGGTTTCTGAAAACTAAGAACAAATTTTAAAATATCGTTTCTAATTGGCCATTGTTCTGGTTCTGGCCAGGACAGGATTAAATTTTGTGGTAGCCAAGAGGAGCATGGCTAGGACAGAGAAGTTATTCTCTATCACCTGATATTGTTGACAGGGCAGGGTGAAGGGACTCTTTTCTGGCAAGACAGGGCTTCTTCCAGTTGAGAAAATGTAGCAGAAGCCACTATGTGTTGTTTATTGTCACAGGGTCTGCGGTGAGCATTTTTGCATGTGAATCACTCTCTTTTGTACACGTCTATTATTAATATTGTTGCTGTTACTGTTTTTCTTATTTCATTGCTGTAAATTGTTCTTAACCCATGATCTTTGCCTTTTGTGCCTCCAGTTGGATGGAAGGGGAGAAGCATATGTTTTTCTTCTTTTTAGTGGGAATACTAAATTGGGGAATACCACCTCTAAGCCAGGACTGCCATATATCTTTAAAGATAACTTATTGTTTGTATAGCGGAGGCAAATGGATATTTGCTGGAACAGTATCCCCAGGACAGTATAGTGCAATTGGTAGTGAAAGTCAATACTGCCCACTGTATTTCTAGCCAGGTCAGAGGAGCAAAGCAAACTTAGAAATAGAGTGAATGAAACACATACAAAGGAAACAGGAGTACCAGCCTGATTCTTTATATAAAATCTGTTTGGACAATGAGTTACATACAATTGCCATCACAGTTGTAAGAGATCATGCTGCTAATGACTTGGTGCTTACCCCAAAGAGTACAAGATGAGAATATCCTGCGCTGAGTAGTAAATAGAATCTATATTAATTTCTCAAGTGATGGTTTCATAAAAAAAAAAGAAAAAAAAGAAAAAAAAAAAAAGAGTGAGAGAGAGCAAAGCTAGAGCTGGGAAGATGCATGTAGAGACGTCCAAGTACGCAATTCTGAGAAAAGTGGGAAAGAGCAGTAACGCAGGAATGAATCAAAGCCCCTGAAAAGTGGTTTGAATGCAATGGCTCTTGTCATGAGTAAGTAGATAACAACATGACATCTTTCCACTGTCACAACATGACATCTTTGTGAAGACTACACTGATGCTGTCTGAACCAAGATCAAATATTCTCCTCTGACATGTTTCAAAAACCCCCAGAGAAGTCATGCCTGTGTGGAACTACATTTGCTTAACGATCTTCTATCATATTTCAGTCTTTATTTACGGGTAGGTTTTCTTTCTAATGTTAGATTTTACTAATGAAACTAATTGACAGAGTAGCATTCAATTTTGTGGAAAATCAACAGCTTTAATATGGAGGATGATGCGGGTTTTTTAGAGAGGCAATAATAACTGCTCAACTTTTTTTTTTTTTTCTCATGTCTGGTAATGAGAGATATTCCTTTCTTGACTCAAATTGATCAAACTTATTATCCATATTCATGATGCTACTGTAATTTACCGTACAGAGAAAATGCTTTTCTGTACTACCAAAATAATAATGCAAGCACTGAACAAAGCCATTGTGCTCAACTGTGTTCACACATTTTCTTGAACAGCAGAAAGATGCTGAATTGGGCGTTTTAGGCAATATTTGGCTAATATTGGGTAGCTAATCCTATTAATACAAGTAACTATCTAGGTTCCACGAAAATAAATAAAAATTAAAAGTTGTGATAAAATACCTTAGAAATGGATTCTAAAGAAGACAGGGTCCTGGGACAGAGAATCCTGATGAATTAATGTGCCCCCTACATGGTGAATAAACAGCCCATGACCAAACACATTAGGCTGGAACATCCAAAAATCCCCCAACCATTCAAGCAGCCAGATACTAGATTCTGCTTCCAGCAGTGGAAGCAAAAATGGTTTCCCATAAATTGGAGCTCCATGTATTTTTGAAGGTGATTATACTGAATCTCCAAAAGGATTACACAAAGCTTAGTAATTTGCTTTGGGAGTGGAAAGTGTCAGTTCGAATCTCGGGCCAGAGCCTGGGGCTCTTTTGTCACCATTTTTTTTTTTTTCTAAGTAAGAACATGAGATGTGTATCTTCCAATGAAGGCATGCACATAGCCCGTGACTCCCTGTTAGATTTGATATTAAAACATTGGCATTCCCTGGCAGGCAGGAGAACGCCTCTTTATCACGGAAGAATTAACTCGACTCTGTACAGAAATCCGGCTGATCCAAAAATTAGGAGGAGGGGCGTGGCATCACTTTGGCAGCCTAGAAAGTGAATTAATAGCAGAATTATTATCAGAACTTCGGTCAGAGAAGATGGCAAGAATTAAGATACGCAGAGCTATTTGCAACATTCTTAAACAAATCAGAGGCATACGAACCTGAAAAGGGCTGTTTTGCGATGGCTTTAAGAGTAAAGACAAAGGATAAGGAGAAGCCTCTTGCTAGCCCGGTCTGTGTTGCTAAGTTCGACATGACTGATGTGGATATGGTGGCTCCCGCTCTGCAGGGGGAATGGGGAGCAGCACCCCCCCTTGCCGCCCCCATTGTCCCCCTGCACTGGTGCGGGTGGCGGCAGATCTGCCACNCTCGGGGAGCGCGGCCCGGCTCGGCCCGGTCAGCGGCGGAGCTCGGGGAGCGCGGCCCGGCCGGCCCGGTCAGCGGCGGAGCTCGGGGAGCGCGGCCCGGCCGGCGCGCAGCCCAGGTGACACCCAGTATCAGCGAAACAGCCCCGATTAAAAGCGAGCAGCGTGATTCCCCTACAGATAGCTCCTCAGAAAATGAAACCGAGGGCAAAGCTGCTGCAGCCACTGTAGTGAGAAAGAAAAGGGGGAAAGCAGTCTGAGAGGCCACAGAAGCACCCGATCCAGTAGCAAAACGTACCAGATCTAAAAACGAGGAATCAGAAAGGAAGGAGCCTGCCACACAAGCACCTTTAAGCCAAGCTGTTGGGAATTAAGGTGTGATTTACATAAAAACACCGTTTTCCTTGTAGAACTGCAGCAGTGGAAAGCCTCAGTCGGACAATACAGAGACAATCCAGAGAAGGTAGCTAATCTTATTAATAGGGCTATTAAGACAAAAATCCCAGACTGGAGTGATCTGAACGTAACGCTAGACACATTACTACATGAAACAGAAAAAGAGATGGTTAATAAGGCTGTTATATCTGCTACAGAGACTGTAATTACAGCTGGAAATCTTCAAGGACCGGTTAATGATATTTTTCCCTTTAACTGACCCAGGGTAGGACCCTAATGTGGCAGAACAAATGGCAAAGTTAAAATGTTATCAGAATTGGATAGTACTTGACCTAAAACATGTTATCCCTGAAGCAGTGAATTGGTCCAAATTACATGAAGGCACAAAAAGCCAGAAACAAAACCCCTATAGACTTGCTGAATAGGCTTAAAGAGGCTGCATGAAAATCCACAAATCTGAACCTCAAGGCACCTGCAGAGCAGACTCACCTAGCTTATTTGTTTATAGGCCAGTCTACAGATAACATAAAGAAAAAGCTGCCAAAGATGGATGAGGCGCATGACATAGGTAAATTGTTGAATACAGCCTGGAAGGTATATCAAAATAGAGATTGGACAGGCAGGGATAGATGCCAGCAGAATAGAAGGGGTGATCAGGGAAAGTCATCTCATGTATTGCAAAGGATTACTCCTCCTTTAGGCAAAGATCAATGTGCTATTTGCAAGAAAAAGGGAGAGTAAAAGAACGAGTGTCCAATGCAGGCGAAAAGGACACCCCCAGTACCTGAATTAGCTGTGAATGGGAACTGACAGGGACTGAAGGGACTATCCCCCCCAGCAGAACCTTCGGTTACAGCTAGGCTGAGGAAAGATGACGTCGAATCTCTAGTAAATATGGGAGAACATATTCTGCATTAAATACTTTAAAAAGGAAACTGAGTCAAGATACTGTAAATATGATCTATGCCACAGGGCCTTCACAGAGTCAGTGGGCCTTTTTTCTGACCTTTAAAATTTCAGTTAGGAAAACACTGGGTGACACACCAATTCCTTTATATGCCAAATTCCCCAAAGCCATTATTAGGTAGGGATTTATTGGAGAAATTAGAAGCAGAAATCACATTTTCCAAAGAAGGTGAGAGTGTAAGTTGTAATTCTTAAAACTAAATTTGTCGAAGCAGCTGTTTTTTTCATACAGGAGACTTACGGCAACATTTCCAAAGAAGCTGAAGATGCTGTCATTCCAATAGTGTGGGCCAATGATTTTCCTGGGACATCAAAAAGAGCTGAGCTTGTGAGCATTACACTCAAATTAGGGGCTACACCAGTAAGGCAGAAACAATACCCTTTGAAGTTAGTAGGCCATAGGGAACTGGAATTTATAACTGAGAAGTTCATTAAATTTGGGTTATTAGTGGAATATGAATCCAGATATGACACATCCTTCCTTCCAGTAAAGAAGGCTGATGGTAAGAGTTATTGATTAGTGCAGGATTTAAGAGAAATTATCAAAATAACAGATGACATCTACCCAGTTGTAGCAAACTCCTACATTCTTTTGACCATGCTGACAGATGAATTAGGGCAGTTCACTCTTTTGTATCTCAAGGATGCCTTTTTCTGTATTCCTGTACATAAGAATAGACAAGAACTCTTTGCTTTTGAGTAAGATAATCCTGAGACAGGGAGGAAAACCTAGCTCACCTAGACAGTTCTACTTTAGGGATTAAAGAACAGCCCAATATTCGGAAACCAGCTGGCAAAGGAACTAGAGGACTAAAGAAGACAAGAACCAAGAGGGGTTACCCTTTAGTATGTTGATGATATCTGAGTTGCAGCTAGAACACGAGGTGACTGCATCCAACTCGCTGCAAGTCTGTGGCAGTTTCTGAAAATAAGTGAGTATAGAGTCTGGAAAGAGAAGGCACAGGTTGCCAGGGAAAGAGTAGTCTACTGACATGGTGCCAGAGAGTTCACAGCTAGCCCCTTCCTGGACCGTGCCAAGAGTGGCTGCCTCCTTTGACCTGAGTCAGTCTGGGTGCTGGTAGAGCAGGGCTGCTAAATGCAGCAGCAGCAAGGCTGCTCTCAACAGCAACAGGGGTAAGTGTGCTGAGGATCGGAGAAGAGTAAAGGGACGGGTCTCTCATGTGGTTTCCCAACAAAGTTTATTCTTGGAAAGGGTCAGGGACAAAAGACCAGGAGCACAGACGTGCAGTGGTTTATAAATGGGGGAGATTCAAGGGGTGGGTACTAAACTTCGGCAAATTGGGAGAAACCTGGGGAGGAGCACAAGGCAGGGAATACAATATTCACACCACTAGGGAGTTATGGGAGAGGGAAATATTTCACACAAACCAATGGGGTCTAGAGGAATACAGAAATGACAGGGAACTTTCTAGAACAAAGAAGCTGGTGCTGTAGGTAAAAGGGTGGATTGACAACTGTGGGAAGGAGGAACAGAGAACATTCTGGGTGAATGGGCCAGTTCAAGATGGACAGGGGAGATGGGAGGATATAACTTGGGAACAAACAGTTAGAAGTCTTGAAAGAAAAACACACCATCACAGTCTGCTTGGAGCTAGAAATCTTCTGTGGACATGGACAATTCGGCAGAGAACAGGGGGAAGACATCTGCCATCTCCCAGAGCCCCACACTGTGAGAGAGATGCAAGCCTTCCTGAGAATGGTAGGTGGGTGCCACTTACTGATACCAAATTATGTACTACTGGTAAAGCTTCTGTATGGAGCCCTTAAGGCAGCCAAGAAGGGAACCATCATGTAAACANTTCTAGAACAAAGAAGCTGGTGCTGTAGGTAAAAGGGTGGATTGACAACTGTGGGAAGGAGGAACAGAGAACATTCTGGGTGAATGGGCCAGTTCAAGATGGACAGGGGAGATGGGAGGATATAACTTGGGAACAAACAGTTAGAAGTCTTGAAAGAAAAACACACCATCACAGTCTGCTTGGAGCTAGAAATCTTCTGTGGACATGGACAATTCGGCAGAGAACAGGGGGAAGACATCTGCCATCTCCCAGAGCCCCACACTGTGAGAGAGATGCNNNNGAGAGAGATGCAAGCCTTCCTGAGAATGGTAGGTGGGTGCCACTTACTGATACCAAATTATGTACTACGGGTAAAGCTTCTGTATGGAGCCCTTAAGGCAGCCAAGAAGGGAACCATCATGTAAACAGAGAACACAAGGGCTGCATTTAAACAGCTGAAACATTCCTTGATATCAGTCCCAGCTCCGGGACTGCCAGATTTAACTAAGCCTTTAGAACTCTTTATGTATGAGCAACTGAATGTTGCTCTGGGGATACTGGAGCAGCACCTTGGAGATCAGCGAAAGGCTGTGGCCTACTTTTCAAAACAGCTAGACATGGTGGACTGGGTGTTTGAAAGCTGTGGCAGCTACTGTTATCCTGATATAAGAGGCCTGTAATTCACCCTTGGGCAGCACAAATTCGAGTATGTGCCCCACACAGTGATAACTACTGGAACAAAAGAGGGGACACTGGCTATCTCATAGCAGAATGCTTAAGTATCACTCTGTCTTGTTGGAATGGGATGATGTTACCCTAAAAACAACATTATATGTATATCTTGCAATGTTTTTGTTGTCTACATTAATTTACATCATGCCTGAGCATGAGTGTTCACAGACAATAGAAGAGGCCTATTCCAGCAGACCAGACCTGAAGGACGTGCCTCTGGAGAATTCAGACTGGGGACTATACAGAGATGGAAGTATCTTTATAAGAAATGGTAAGCAAATTATAGGGTATGCAGTGATAACCGTGGGTAAGGTGATTGAGGCAAAGGCCTTGCCATCAGCTGTCTGATCACAGAAAGCTGAACTCATTGCACTGACAAGCACTCTAGAACTGAGTGAGGTAAAGAAAATGAATATATGGACTGACTCCAAATATGTCGTTAGCGTTGTCCATGCCCATGGACCCATTTGAAAGGAGAGGGAGCTACTAACTGCTCAAGGCAATGAAATTAAGTGTGCTGAACAGATCCTCGCACTCCTGCAGAGTATTTGGAAGCCTTCAGAGGTTATGCATTGCAGAGGTCATCAAAAAGGGCAAACAAGTCCCCAACTGGGAAATCACTTTGCTGATGAAACCGTGACTCAGGGTTGGCCCCACGATTTGCATGGGACTTTAGTCCAAAATGTATCCAAAACTCTTAATAAGAACAATTATTGGATTTGTACTCAATTGCTGCCTTTAGATGGGAGTAGTAATTGGCCACTGATTGGTATTTTAATGGAAGCAAATCGTACTGAAAGGTGGTAACAAGTCAATAAAACTCTTCTGCCTCCTATACCGCTGAGCAGCCTAATAGATCATGGGAATGATACAGTTTCCTGTGCAGTTATAAATGCCACAGAAAAGACCATTCTTCCTTCACACTGCCAGAAGACTAGATTCATGGAAAGAATAAGCCTAAGAACTGTGAGGAAAAATGGAATTGACATCATAGAGACTAGTTCAACCACTCGGGACAGAGTGGTATTGGATATGTGACAATAAGGCCTGGAAAATCCTGCCCGTAGGTAAAGCTCAGGTTTGTGCCCTTGGGGCACAAATTAATTCCAAATATAACAATATTTGATCATATTGAAAATCCAAATGAGAGGTGGAAAGGATCCCCACATTGAATGTTTCCACAGTATAATCAGAACTTTCTTTCTCTCTTTCAGAATACTCAAGCTGGAGAGGGCAGTTATAAAACATCTCAGCCATTATGAAACATACTGAATGGCAGACTGTAGATGCAGTCTTGGCCTTACAGGAAGAAGTCCATGGTCTGTCTCATGGTTATGCAGAACAGAATGGCTCTCAATTTCATCCTGGCTGCACAATATGTGCTATTATTAATACTACTTGTTCTTATGTGGTCCAGACTCGAAGAATTAAGAAGGCTTTGGCTGAAATTTGGAAGCAGACTCAAATTTTACATAAAGTAGCTTTTAGAAATAACGCCTTAAACTTTGACTGTAGCTTCAACACCCTTACCTCATGGTTACCAAACTGAGCCTGGATAAAAGACGTGTTCATAGTAGCTGTAGTTATAGTTGGCATCTGTATAATAACTAGTGGGATAGCTGGTTGTGTAAACTGGTGCTGTGTTTAAATACAGAGTAGAGACAAGACAAGACAGTCTTGTTAGTCTCTAAAAAAGTGAGGAAATTATGCCATCTTGATTTTTTGCAATTTTTTTCTTTTATATATTCTCTGTGTTGTTCACACAAATATTTGTAGCTCTGTAGCTGTATTGTAATTTAACTTCAGTATTTTCCTAGGCAGAAGCACAAAACACATTCCAAAACCCCAATGCTATGTTGTCTCTCCTAAGAAACCAAGATTGAGACCAGCTCTTCAAGACATATTTTTTACAAGGAGAGTTCAGGCCTCATCTGAGGGGGAGGTTTAGAAGGTACTAGAGCAGGGGGGCATGACTTCACCAGGTGTGCATCTAATTGGGGACTCTTGCCAGATATGCTTATTTGTGAAATCTATAAAAATTGTAGACATTACGCAGGGTGCATAATCTTCTGTGTTTCTTCTGTGTATCTTCTGCGTTTCTTCTGTGCATCTTCTGCGTTTTCCAGCTGATGAATTGTGTACCTAAGGATCTTTATATAAAGGTAATCCCTTTTTATCACCCTGTGTCTGGCTCATATTTCTAGGACGAGAGAAAAAGGCATCAGTAGGTGCTAAAAGGATACCAAAAAAATAAACAGACAGAAGCAAAATAGATCCCAAATATTCACTGAGGAAACAATGTCCTGAATCAAAGAAGTCATATTTGCTTAGTAACAAGGGAACTGATAACTGATGGTGACTTTTTACTAATAGTGATGCGTGTAAATGTGAAATTAGTTACTCTTTTATGGGAAGTGTGGCTAATGTTTTCTCCAAACTGAATTCTACTCCTTTCTAGGTTGTCTACATGGATAGAGAGAAGGATTTGATATGGCAGAGGGAAGAAAACATACCTGCAGAGAGAACCTCTGTGGTTGAAATACCTGTATTAACATACAGGGCTTTGCATATGAATTTCTCTTACAAGTACTATCCATTAGGACTGGAATCCCAATGGTATGGACACTAAATAGAATTACAGAAAAAAGGAAATCTACTCCTAAACTGTTTATGTGTGTGGCCTATTCATGTGTATGACAAAACAGATCTGGTACTATGGCATAAAAATATGAACATGAACAAAGCAGTCAAATAGGACACTGGAGACAAAATGTGAATGTAACAGATTAAACGAACAGTAGAATCTACATTTTATAACACAGAATTCTAGCAACAAGTAATACTCTTAGCTCACTGCTAGAACTGGCTCTCCTCAGCATGGCCAGCTGTTTGAAGTATTATATACAATGTAAGCCTCCACGTAGGACTTAATAAATCTTTTGTGAAGACCATGGAGCTGTTTGTTTTCAATTCATAAAGGAAAAGACAAAGAAATAGTAATCATTAAGGTGAAAGAAGATTAACTGAGCACTGAGATTAACTGAGTAAACAGCAGGAAAATAGAATTAAAACTGCAGTTAAATTGAACTTAACCCTTGATTACAGAATCAATAAGATTAATTAGCCATCTGAGATTATAAAATCCAGCCTTTGACCAGACACCACCCTGCCAAGTAGATCATGGCACAAAGTGCCCCATCCAGTCTTCTCTTAAACACCTCCAGGGATGGATGACTCCACAGCCTCTCTAGGCAGCTTGATCCACTGCTTAACAACTCTTTCTGTGAAGAAGTTCTTCCTGTTGTCCAGCCTGAGCCTCCCCTGGTGCATGCTTCAGATTGTCCTCTCATCCTAGTTGCCTTTCAGAAGAGGTCGACCTCACTTGGCTACAACCTCCTTTCAGGTAGTTTTAGGAAGTGATAAGGTCACCCCTGAGTCTCCTTTTCTCCAGACTAAGCAACCCCAGATCCCTCAGCTGCTCCTCAAATGACTTAACTTTGGACTCTTCACCAGCTTCATTGCCCTTGTCTAGACAATGTAGGGAACACAAAAACTGTGAATGATCTGAGGGTAAAAACAAATGTCTTCATGAATCTTGGAGTGTTGTCTCTCTAATGAGATCACAAAGTGGCATCAAAAATCAATCACTTTTGTTTATTGGTTTATTTTCTCATGAAATATCACAAAGGAGCAATGTGATCCTTGAAAAGAGTACAGGTAGATACTGTATTGGGATCCTTGCAGAAGACATTAAACTTGAGGAGCTGGTGATCTTGAAAAGGCTGCGTTTCTCCTATTGGAACTTGCACTTGAAAATGCCATGTTATAAATATGATTTGTAAATTACAACATATATTTGGGAAAGGTAAACTGTATAGGGATTGAGGGATGGAATGGATTTATCCCGACTGGGAGACCACTGTACACTGCAACTAACATGGGACGGTGCAGGCAGCTGCCTGCAGGCGGCTCCTGCTCAGCCCTGCCATGATACCTCCTGCATGGACTTGGCTTTACATAGACCTGTTTTCTTGTAAGGAAGTTAAAGATTACCTCAAATGACTGAAAGGGTGAGTTTCTTTCCCCATGCAGGATCTGCTCTGTGCAGTGTGCCATGGGAAGATCCATTGGGGCACTGTTCAGTGCTGCATGGAGTGCCCATCACTGAGGAGATGTAAGATGTTACTATCTATATCCCTCTTCTTAGCCTGTCTTTTTGAAGTAACTTTATTAAGCCACTTGCTGTTGGGCCTCTCTCACTGAAATCTAGAAAGACCCCTGCATCAGCTCACTTTCACCTCACCCCACACCTCCATGCAGAACAGATGGTATTTGGTGTTATCAGGCCAAAGAAACAGATGCTTGCTTAACGACTTTTTGGAAATCAGAATGGTAAAAAAGAAAGATTATTTCATTAGAAAAATTTTGAACTCCATAGGGAAACTCAAGGAGAAGTACCAATACATATATGATACACTAGAGAGAATTTTGACTTTTTTTATTACAATACTACCACCTTAAGGTCACCTGTATAAGACTAGCAGAGACTCTTTATGAGAATGGGTATAATCAGCACATTAATATTTTTCAGCTGTTAAAAGAATAAAAGCACAGAACTCCAAAAAAAGGACAGCCTTTGCGCAAAGACAGGCTTTTTTTCTGGAAAAAATTAAGTCTTATTTAACAAAGAAATACTAATAAACAGATCAAAGTGCTTTGATCATGAGCACTGATGATGAACTCAGAAACTATATATTATAGACAAATCTAGTCATTATGAGATTAAACACTTTCAGTGAAAAGTATTTGTAATGTCAACCAGTATATGGGTCAGAATTCTAATTCTTATATTCCTTGTAACTTGTGGTAATAATGTAAAGGAACTCAAAAAGTAGATTTACAAGTAGTAATTTATTATAAATTGCAGTGGGAATTCCCAAAGTACTTACCTGAATAAATAACAGCTTATTGAAAGCTATCTGGAAAAGTAAATTAAATTATTCATTTGTATGAATGTGCCAATACTTAAGCTCTATGATCCACGAATTTAATGTAAAGAGAATAAGATTAAGTGTATGCATACACAAACAATAAATCGTATCTTCGCACAGAAAATTATTGTATGTGAAAGTCTATATTCTCATGCACATTATGTTATGAATGCCAAAAACCTTCAGAGTACTAACAACTTGGGAAACAACTTAAACCCTCTGGTTCTCTCCACTGTTAATAGCACATTACCAGAAACTTAAAATGGTACTTCTGTATTGTTAAATTTCTCTTCCATCTGACTGATACTATACCCATCAAAACAAAATTCACGTTTTCCATCTTTTTGGATGGAAAGAACAGTAGGGGGAGCTCAAAGCTTTTTTTCTTTTCTTGTAAATCTCATTTAGTTTCTTAGCAGAAGCAGGTATTACTTACAAAAGTTTTCCCTCATAAATGTAAGAGCTTTGAATATCCTATATAATTCAAAATACAGCTATTACTCTCATATCCAAACTAAAATTTAACCACTGAATCTTCTGAAAATTTCCCAGTCTCTTAAAAGTTTTAGTTCTGTTAATCTTTATTTTGGAGTAAAAAAAATTATCTTCTTTTAATCTCCTTAAATATATAACCATCAAAACAAAACCAAAATTTCAGAGGATTTTTATTTAGTTTCTGTGTAAGGCAATGCAAACCCACAACTCAAAATACAACCTGATTAGGAAGCAGTCCCATAGAAATACAGTACCCTGTCAGCCTGCTTCACAATTATACCCACACCAGGGTAATACGTGCATTTTATCCAAGTTGGTATTTAAACAATCTTAGCACTCTATCTAATTCTCTCTATATGTCCAGAACGTAATTTTCTAAGTGTTAAAAAGTTTCTTTTCTCTGTCGCTTAGGACCAATGAAACAAATGTTATCCTTTTCCCTACTAATGAATTTCCATAATTTCCTTAAATATTTTTATAGATTCACCAATCTTCCTTAAGAGTATAGAGCACTTTTTAAAATTCCATGTTAACTGTGGAGGAATTTAACTAATAACAGCAATCACTGCACTGCTACTATTAGCTGTGCATCTCAGGCATGAGAGGTTTTTTCTACTTTTTTCTGTTTTTTCTATTTCAAGTTCACAAATCATCCCATACTGGTTCAGGAAACATACTATCTGGCTATCTGAGGTTAAAGTTATATAAACTGAGGTTATAGGTATAACTAAAGTTATGTAACTGTAATTATAGTTATAAAATGAGGCTTAAAATTCAACCCACATTTTTACTTTAGTATGTAACTGAGTGCCTTGATTCCTGCTCAGTACTTCCTAAAGTATCAAATGGAAGACAATTATTTTGGTATCTTCCAATTCAGTTTTCTATAGTACTTTAAATACTTCCATGGAAGTACTACTTTTGTCAAGTATTTGTGATGGCTTTACATAAGACTTAATGAGGACCATTTTTCCTAAGAACCACAAGCTTTTCTAATAGATTTTCATATAGAGAAAGATACCTCCCTTATTACTATACTTCCACTTAGAGGAAAACACTGATCTGTTTGTCTTAAGACCTGTTGTCTTAAGATCCTTCTCTGCATTCACTTAAAACCATAAATACTTGAAACAGTCTCCTGATGGACTGCTGTTGTAACGTTTTTAAATTATGTATATCAATAAAAAGAATTTAATTGCTCATCTGAAAACACAATTGACTAGGTCTTAACTTTTATCCTTACGTCACTTGTCCCTCACACATTTCCTTATGATTTTCATTAGGAGATTTGGTACTAATGTGCAAAATATATTGATGCTCCTATTAATGCAAAACATGAAGCATTTATAAAGTACAGGATTCATTCCTAAAGCTTCTAAATGCTTGCATTTAATTTGTGTATAAATTGCATATTGAAAAGATAATTTTATGAAGTACTATTACATGCAAGTGGGTATTTATTTTCTGTTCATCTTCACTGGAAAAATAATTTTTCTCTTTACATACTAAACTTTGGTGCAAGATTGTGAAAAGTATCGAAGAACTATTGAAGAATGCTTTGATTTTGGATTAGTCTTCCATTGTAAAATTATGGGCAATGAGATAGTTATCCATGGTCCTTCTAGTGACGTACTTTGGATTGCAAGAAAATAACCTTCACTGACGCACTCTTTGGATGATGGAAAGATTTATAAATAATACTTTTCCATGAAATACCAAAAGAACTACCTCTGTCTGGGTGATGTGTAACTCTTGCCTCCCTGTCCTGTGGCAACTAAGTGAGAACTAAGACGGCAATGAGGGCCTACCAGTTTTTGCTTTCTCATGGTTAGACTATTTCTGAAATAGTCACTGAACAAACTGGAGAAGTCACATAATTACAATGTGTATGTTAAATATCGTAAAGGAAGCTCAGGGTCTGACACTACTGTGTATGATAATGAAAAACAGTGCAATTCCATTGAAAATGATGGAGTTACTATGCTATGAAACTTATATGATATCAGAATTAGGAAGCAGATATCAAAGAGAAGATTGTAGGGTAAGAGTAGAAGCTAGAGTTGAATGTTTGAGGTCTTAGATAAATAATCCAAACATACAATGTCATTAACCAGGCAGAGCATGAGAAGTCCTACTGATGGAAAATGAACTAGACATTATACTAAGTCTCTATAGGTTAATAAATATGTGAGATTATATATATTAATAACTTACTTTGGACTTGCACAAAAATAAGAAGCCCTTAAAGAATAAAGCCACCTTGTTAAAAATTCAAGAAGCTGAAAGAAAAATGTGCTTGAATGTAACAAACATAATAAATACACATAAAAGGTATTTTGACAGAAACAATAGTATTTCTGTGATGCCAAAATATGAATTTATAATTTATGTCACGAAGGTGGAAAACTAGTATCCCCCATACTATATCCTGGGCTGAACACCTTATCACAGGCTTTGGTGAAACTTTTTGGAGGAGATTTTAACCTATGTAACCGTTAAATAATAAAACCATAAATAAGCCTGGATCTGTAATTGGCATCCACTTCATGGTAAAAGCAATACAATAAGACAAAAGTAATCAGAGAAACAGCAGGTGCCAACACTGAGGACTTAAGTATTCCTTTCCAGTGAGTGGCCATATTACTGTAGTATCAGCTCATACTCTACCAATTTATTAATATAATTTATGTCAAGTGGCTATGTCAAGCATGGTGAGATTTTTTGCTTTGTTTTGGGTTTTCGGTTTTCTTCAGGGTTGAAATTTATGATCCTGTTCCACCAGACTTGTGCAGAACAATACAAGAACAACTGGCTCATGCAGGTGATCCAGCAGCTTATTCCCACAGAAGTGGTGGTCTAGATCACACTGTGCCTACTAGATGTTTTCCATGAGAAGGATTGAAGGGTCAACCGAAACTTTGTGAAAGACAATGCAAATCCTTAAACTAACAGCAAACTCTGGGAAAATACCCAGTCAAGCAAGCAAGCAAGCAAGCAAGCAACCAGCAAACCCTAACGACCAAAAAAATTCCCACCCAACACAATACACCAGGATCAGTTCCACGCACAGTTAGGGAGCCAAATCATGTGGCTGGCAGCCTGTCCTGCTGGAGCGGGTGGCAGCCGTGCAGGCAGGCGAGGAGCGCTGTGGACAGAATGCTGGCTCCTGGTGTGGTGCACTCGGACAGGGTGCGCGTCCCACACCGCGCTGCGCTTGGGGGGCACAGCGGCGCTACCACACACTTCTCTGCACAACACCCCTCTTCTGGCACTGGGGAAAAGTAATAGTAAGAGATGAGTCTGAAGAACAAAAGCGTTTCGAAAAATACTTGAGTTTTTTCAGAGGTAGGTCATCCATAAGAATCTCGACATGCAAACAGGTAGAAGGAAAGAAGTTTCTAAAATTCTACATAGATCAGGTGAAAAAACAGGGAGGTTAACTCTTCCCTAATCATTAGCCAGTACCTCATCACCTTGGCAGGCACCTTTTGCTTTGAAATAAGTAACACTGAGAAACATTCAGAACATAATTTGCCAAAACTACACACTGAAACGAATATCAGTTGAAAGAAACTGCAAATACTGGATGTTATTCATGTAACAGAGGAACAGCAGATACATTTTATTTGTTTGGATATTTTTCCCCTTAGGAAGAAAATAAAACAAAACAAAACAAAACCAAACAAAACAAAACCCAAGCCAAACAAAACCAGCAAAAAAAAAAAACCACCTGATTAGGAGGGCATACTGGAAGGGTAATTTCCTCAACTCAGACATACTGACAGCCTCTAAATTTACTGGAAGCATTCACAAACAAGACTGGGATGTACTTCTGCATAGCACTGTGCAAATATCTTCTTAATGCACAATAGCAACCAAAAAGCATTCATAAGATATCCCATTGGTTAAGATGGGAGGCTAATTTTGAAAATGCTATGATGTTGCTATACACAATAGACAATCAATGTCATGTGAGTACTAAGTTCAGATACCATTTGGAACCTGTCGAAACATCACAGAAGACCTGTCTTAGGCAGAAAAGACAGACCAAAGTGGCAATAAATATCTTCAAGCATATGGAAGGAAGAAATTGCAAACTGGGATAGATTAGTGCAAAGAATGTTATGGACATGATAGTGGTAGTTTCCAAATCTTTTCTGTCTTATGTGTAAGAATACCAAAGGCATCAGGTGTTTTACACCATCTTTTCTCCCTGTCAGTCTCACCTGTGTGAGTCCTGTAGCAGTAAGCAACATTAAAACATCTCACAGGCAATGGGCTGCTATGAGCCACGCACTGGAGACTACTTGGATAGAGGAATATGAGATTAGTGCTATAGGGAGGCTTATCAGGAAGTATCTGTCCAAGATTAGGTAACAGTATGGATAGTATCTATGATAATAATTACCTGCATGGGCAATAAAGATTTCTGTCATTTACTGATAGTTGTTATTAGGATAAAATATTTATAAAGGATGTTTCACATTTCAAAACAAAAGCCAACCATTATGGAATTGAGTCTGGAAAGAAATTTCCTCATAGGTTTATTATCATGTAATTATCCATAATGGGGTTCTTCTGACTTCCACTAAGTCATGAAGCAAATGAGTAAAACAGTGTATAATGGCTATCTGCTGATGCCATATTCAGAACTAGATGGCTCATCCATTTAAAATCTGAAGATATTTATTCTGTAAAGATTTGAAATCCAGCTATATCAATAAAAGTAGTACATACAGATTACAGTTCCATCTTTTCTCATTAAAAATGCAAAATTAAATGACAGTTCTGCATTTAAGATACACACTGTGTTCATGCTTTCTATACTGAGCATATAAAACAGTTAAGAAAGTTTACTCCAACTTCTTCTACTGCAGACTATTAGACAGTTTTTATTAGAACAGTGTGCCCTCAGTTTTGGAGAGGATATTGATTCGGTTTACCTAAAGGTTGGAAACTCATTGATCTGTTCCTAGCCTTTTTTCAAGATGTGATTCCTGGAGATGATTGCTGTGGATTTGGGCATGATGTACAAAACATCCAGCAAGTATTTCTTGTGAGCTTTACCACACACTCACCTTCACTCTTTTGGACTCTGGCATTTAAAAGAAAACTCTAGTCTTTATCTTGGAAACCTTGATAATTATTTTCTTGAAGTAATCTCCCCCTATTTTTTGTTGCTTGTTGTCTCTGTAATTCAATATTGGCACTTTAGAAATTTTAATTGCATGTAATATTAATGCATCCGGGACCAGAACACAATACAGATGAATACATAGATACACTTCTGTACATACAAGTTTTAAAAGAGAGAATATGCTTTGAATGAAATATAATCTATTCTTAATAGCTGGAACTACCCAGTTTTGACTAAAAGTCATTGACTGGAATAAAGAAAGAGGATTCCAAGTTGTATCAACCATTTTTATTCACTATATATACTAGTACGATATAGATCTACATGGAAATAATGCATTTTTAATTGCTGATTTTTTCATGCCCAAAAAATTGATTGAATGTATTATTTTCCTGATTGTTTTATTCTTTTTGTTTATTTTTAATTCCTTCATTGTCTAACTCTACTGCAGACCTTACCTAAATAATTTTGTCAGTGTACATATGGAAGCTTTTAGGAAAGAGCATAAGAATTTCAAAACAGATGTCAGCAGGTGCTGGCGATGTATCAGACATGGAGCTAGAAGATAGGGAGTGATGTGCCTTTCTACCCACTAGCTAGGCTAGTACCAGCTTCACAGCCGATTTGGCAACATTCCTAGATACAAGTAGCTTAAAATGGAGGTGGCCAAAGGAAGTGCAGGTGTGGGAATTCCGTGAAGAGTTTAAGAATTCACAAAAAGGTGCATCAGTGCATTTCGTTCGATTGTATGCTATCACCCTGAGGGCTACCCTGGGGACAGCATTCCAGGGACTGGGCCTGAGGCAGGGGCGAACAGGACTCACCGCAGCCAAGTATCGGCCACCCTGGCGATGTTCCGTGGGGTGTCCCAGCGCGCTCGTGCCGAACGCGCGGCTTTGCCTTCCCAGAGGGAGTCAGGGCGCTAAACCTTCCGGGTGCCTGGCGGTGTGCGTGTGTCCCGCTCTGCCTTCCCATTCCGGCCAAAGGTGGAAAAGGAGTTTCCTCTCCTTACTCCTTCCTTCCTTCGTTTCAGCCATTTTCCGCCAGTCCCTGCCAACCCAACTCATCTCTGCTAGGATGGGAACCGAATAAAAATGTGTGCCCACGACTAAAAACAAAGGAAGCGAAAGCAAACACAGCGTTAGGGAAGGCGCTGCCCGGNGCTAGTGCACTCGTTTCCCTTTCCACTGCTCTGTCCGTAACGCGGGCAGGGCCGACTCGCGCGGAGCCGAACAGCGGCAGCTCTCTGAGAGCGAGCTCCGCTTTCCCTCACCGCCTCCCCCGCCTCCTGCTTGGAAGGACGAGCGGCCGAGGCGGCGGGAAGGAGGAGCGGCCGCCGGGAAGCTCTTCCTGCCGGGCAGCGGCGGTCTCGCCCACCCCGCAGGAGCCGGGCTCCCGCTCCGGGGGCGGGGAGCGGCGGGAGGGGC
>VWZP01009933.1:414609-470745 GCA_013396995.1 Dicaeum eximium | reverse complement strand
CGGGGGAGGGATTAGTGGGAATTAGCGCTTCCACGGCCGGTGGGGTGGTCGCGTCGGAGGGCGGCGGGGGTGTCGGCGGCCGCCAGGGACACTCGGGGACCGCGCAGGCTGCGGGCGGCGGTGAGGGAAGGGGAGCAGCGGGGCGAGGGGCGGCTCGGCTGGGTAGCGCTACTGCTGCTGCCGCGGTGGATGTTTCCATGTTGTTCGGTGCATGATTTAGAGGAGAGGAGGAGTTGGCAGCGGCGGGTGTCAGCGGCAGGGAGCGGGGAGCCGCGCCGCCAGCGGCNGGCAGCTGCGTCGGGACAAGCGGGACGCCCGCCGCGAGCTGAAGCTGCTGCTGCTGGGTGAGTGCGGGGCTTCCTCGGGCCGCTCGCCTCGGGCCGGCGCGCACGCCCCAGGTGCCGCGGGCTGCAGCCAGGGCATCGCCGCCGGCCCCGTCCGTGCCGGGGCGCAGGTACCCGGCGGCGGGGACGGGGCGGCAGCGACAATGCCTGCGGTGTCTCTGGGCGCTCTTCGCCCCCGCCGCGGGGAGCCGCAGGCCGAGCCTCCGCCGCGGGGAACGGGGCGTGTGTGCCCGCCCGCGGGCATCGTCGGCGGGTGGGTTCGGTGTGGAATGGGAAGCGGCCTTCCAAAATGGAGAGGAAACGGGTAGCGGGTGAGTGCGGGGGCTGCGGGACGAGGGGCAAACGTCGATGTGTGTGGGAGAGCGATGGTAGCGAAGCAGATTAAGGAAGGGGTTCGCAGGGGGATGCAGGTCGATGGTGGCAGGTGTGATATCTGCATTGTTCCGTGATCTTAGGGAAGGTTGTTAGCTCACTGGTTGCGGTTTTTTTTGTGATTTTTATTTATTGAGGTAAAGTGGGATAAGGGGCTTATGCTTAGCTTGCGCACCGGTTTCTATAAAGGAAAGGGAACCGCAAAGGCCCAGATGCACATGGCAAGCTGAGGAGTAACCTTAAGTGTGCAGGATGATTATTGGATCTTTAATATCGTTGGAATCCACCCACTGGTCAGGAAATAAAATCAACTGTATCGTTTCTCCTTAATTAAAACAGAGACTGCTATTTTAGAGCTGCAGGTATGTAGAGGCGTCATTTACCTAATAGAAATTTGGCTTACGTTAAAATAAGCCCTTCGATTTAAAGTATGCCTGCCCGTGTCCAGTTTGATGCACTGTGTCACGTAGCTCCCTGGTAATAGTTCCTGCCTGGACTCACAGGCCTTTAAGTATTTTTGCACTACTGTCTGGTGTGTGGAGGAATGAGTGTGTTCCAAATGGACGTGGGATGTTTATGGGGAAGCTTTTTTCCTTGAGCCGTGTATATGGAAGTAGTGGTTTATACTGGGGAAGTAAATTGCCTATTCAACAAGGTATGGCAAGTTGGAAGGAAAAGTTTGATGACGTTTTAGTGCTTCCGTATGAATATGCTATTTCCTGAAGGTTATCTTCTGGATGTAGAGAAGGCTGGGATCTCTAACTCTGATCTGGGAGAGAAGTGGTGGACATGGATGCAGCATTCACAGTAATAATGTTATGTTGGATTTTGGCCTCATTTTGGTTTATGGCAGTGCATGGTGTGACTTCCAAGATTCACAAAGAAGATAAAATATATTGCCCTTGCTTAATACTATGGATGTCTAAGTATGATTAATGATAGACACTTGCTTCAGGAGAGGCAGTTCATACATTTGACCTGTTATCTAGGTCCAGATTTTTTTCTGTATATTCTTGATCTCTCTTACAGTAGTGCTAGAGGTTTCTCCCAGACTTTCAGAAATCTGCCAAATGAGACTGATATATATTAGGTAGAGAAGAAATTCAGAGCTTCACTTCTGCACTTAGGAATGCAGAACTTGAGCTGCTTTACAGGGTCCTCCCACCGCTAACATGAAGTATTGGGGTAGACTGGTAGTACTGGTGGTAGACTGGAGTCCAGTTATGACATCACTTTGGACCAAATAGTGTATTTGCAGAAAGAACAGAGAAGAAGCCAACCCATAGAAAGAATTAGGGAACACTCTGAGTTTCTGTATAAAAGATTTCTGCATTCATCATCAGTGCCCCCTAAGAGTTCCAGCAGGCTTGTGAAAGTGGAGGCATGATGTTCTAGAGATCGGGAGGGCTCAACTTTCTGCTGCATGTACTCAACAGCACATCCATATACCTGGGTAATAAGACCAGTAGAGAAATTGTTACTGTTCATGCATTTTTTGTCTTCTGTTTTGTCAGATGTTTGACTGAAGAAAGTGTATGTGCACATTTGGATTAACACTTACTGATCTTGTCTTGTGAAATACAGTGTGTGGAGAACGACTCTTTGTGTCTTATATTGCGTAGACTCAAGTTTCAATTTCTAAAAGAATTTTAGGGAAACTTCTTTCATAAGTGGGTGTATCTTAAGTACCTTAGAGCACTTTTTTTTGTCACTTTCATTGCTTTCTCAGCATAAGCAATTGCTCAGTTACTAAGTTTATTGTTTGTATGGGTCATTCACCTGGTTATGAGACAGACAAAACCATTTTTAAATGAAAATATATGTAGTAAAAATGGTAAGGCTGGTAGCATGAAAACCATCTGAACATGCTTAAAATCATCTGATTTTTTATTACTCAGTAGATGTTTACTGTCCCATTTCATCTCTTTCCCCCTAATTTTTAGGGGGAAAATCACTAGGGCTGCTTGATTTTATGTAAGCATAAGCAAACATGTTTGGATGTTAGGGTTTTCTTTTTTTTTTTCTTTTCTGGTAGTTCCAATTTCTCAGTCCCACTCTCTAAAGTATTATGGGTCTGAAAAACGTAAGCACGTTAAGGTTTTTAAATATGGGACTAAGGAATATCCTTTGACTTTTAAAGAGAATGTTAGTGCAGTTTAAGCTGAGCATTCTTAAGTGGCTGTGCGTGTTCTTCAGACTAGTTGCAAGTGCAAAGTGAAAGGTATTATCAACCTTTAAAGGCACAAACAAGTGTATCTGTGCTAGGTTGTTTTTCTATTACGCTTACTTAAAAATTAGATGTACACACATAAAAGTAGACATAGCAAACATAAAGAAAAAAATTAATGTTTTTGCTTCAGAGGAAAACTACTTTTTCCCTCCTTAACTTGTGAAAGACAGTGCCTTCTTGGAAACTTAGTTTCCTCTTGTTACCGTGTCACACACATACACATGCACACAAACACACACACTGCTTGGTACACTCTTTAACGTGCTCATGATATCTTTTTACTTTTCATGAAATCAAAGAGTTCAAAATCAGAAGTAATTTGTGTAAAAATTCTACTGTGTGCTAAGGTTATTTTTAGGTATTTAGTTCAAAAGCAAACACTCTTTGATGAAACATTAAAATACCGCTTTTAGGTACTTCTTTGCACATAATTTGATTTTTTTAAACATATTAGAACAGGACAAAGTATTTTTTACAACTGTAATTGTAGAAAGCAGGAATCCATAAATATGCACTGAAGCATATTACATAGTAGCCGTTTTAGCTAGCACAACTTGGCTGTAGTATTTCGAGACACTTTGGAACAAATTCAGTCTTCCACTGAATTTGGTTTTAATCTGTATTTTAACTCTTCTGGATGTCATTACTGCTGAACACTTTGTAAAACTCTGTGATTGTTCTCCAGAGCTTACAGTTGTTAATATCCATCCATTGTTTGCTGTTAGCTGTAAAAACACATTGCTTCTGTCATTAGGGTAGAAAATGAAGAGGTGTTCTAATGTTTTATATTTGCCTATGCCAAAGTGTTCTGCATGCTTTTATTTTAAGTATGTATATAGATATTTATTTTTAAGTTGTTAAGAGCTATATAGTTACGCATATAATTTTTCTGTCATACTTCTGTATATAATCTTTTCCTGCCATCCATGTAAATTCTTCAGGGGCTCAGAAAGCAGCATTTGAGCCTGCATGACAGGTTGTAGCCGTAAACCATCAGTCCTGGACATAGTCTGCCTGTAGGCTCTATACATTAATATTGTACACTATTTTGTCACTGGGTAATGCCTTGAGTATCTAAGAAAATTATCTGCAGGTGTTGTGCTAGCTATGCCTTTGCGTCTCTAAACCCTGGCCAGATTAGGTACTGAAGATACGTGTGGCAGTGCTATTTCTTTGCAGCATATTGGTCGGTATTGTGTCATGTGCAAAGCATGTTTTTTTAAGAGTTAGGTACTTCTTATGTTGAAGACAGCAAATGTGTCAGTGAAGAGACTTGCTTTGATACAAGTGTCCTTCTATTCTCAGTGCTGTAGCACAGAAACCGGATGGACGATAAGCCATTTGAATTGGCATGAACAGCAGTCACTCTTATGCCAAAAGATGCTTTTGAACATAAGGTGAACATATGTATTGTTCCTTAAACCTCTGTCACCAGAATTAGATGTTGACCATGCAGAACTTGGTGTATTCACGAAGAGGCAGACTTTGTGTAGATACACTGAAGAGGAAATGGGTCCATTCAGACAACAGTGGCAGACTCTGGTTTCATATAACTTCTTCAGCTGAAGAAACAAGCTTCCTTACTTTTCTTGTAACTTGTATTCTTATCAGTCTGCCCTACTCACACTGGCATCTTTCAAATAATTTTAGGTAATTGACACAGTACGTATTTACTACTGTAAAATGAACAAATAATTAACTTACTTCTTCACAGATATTGTAGTGAAATAGGCAAATATCTCTTATTTAGCAGAAGCTTTTTCTAAGGAAATACTTAATTCTGGATGTGTAGCATCTTGATGTATTCTCATATACATAGATATGTCCATATATAAGAACATCTTTTTTTTTTGTGGGGTAGTAAAACACAAGTCATCATTTGGATATCAGTGTGATAATGTGTAGAACATATAATTAGAAAATATTTAGGAACTTTTTTTTTTGGTGCACCACGAAAGGATACCTTATGTGCAGCTGTTAAAAAGGGTTTGTTGCTCTTTTGGTTTTACTACTTTTTAAGTGATCTACACCCACCAAAGTTAATAGGAACTAGTGGAGGGTCTGAACAGTTAAAGAATTCAGACTAATTTAGCTTTATTTATGTGTCAAAGAGCCAAGTGACCACTCATTTTTATGTTACACTGACAAACAGTGTTGAATAAATGTAGGATTTCTCTGCTGAGCAGAGAAATCTTCGGAGAATGGGCATTTGAGTGTGTTGCAAAATGAAGAAATAATAATTCTGCTCCTTTAGTTGCTTCAAATTAATTTTGTTGTTGTGTGGTGGTAACAGCAATTTCATAGGGGAAAGCACTACCTTGGAATCTCTACAAAACTAATCACAGAGGTGTGAAATAAAGTAAGGTAGATGTCCAGTTAATTAGCTTTTTTTTTTTAGGTGATTAGCTTTGTTGCAGCAATAGAATGCTATAAGCGCAGTATTTTTTTCTATCAGCTTCCTTAATCTGAATGGTAGAAGACTGAAAGAAATCTGTTCTTGTACACAAATGCAACTGTGTATGAACAGCTGTTACTGATGAAATTATGGAAGGTTTTCAGTATTCACCTTTTATTTACTGTAATTATCAAACCTGGCAAGAACAAAGAGCAGGAAAGCAGGAATAAACAAAGGAAGGATTAGCATATAGGAAAGACTAGGAAGCCATACACATGATGTTGGCCAAAAAGAAGGAAGCACGCCACAGGTTTTAAATATTATTAACTCTGTGCAAAGATGTGTTAAAACTGAATGAGAGAAGTCCAAGAGATACCAAAGTTTTAGAAATTAAAATTTTGCAAGTTACCAGGCGAGTTCCAGGAATAGCACAAATGTTTTTTTCAGGCTAAACTAAAGTTTAAATCTGAAATGTTCTGAAAGCACATTGTTCCCTCAATAAGTAGTGCTGATACTGAGACTAAACTAAAGCATAATTGTCTACGGGTTTTTGTCCTTTGTAAGTTTTGAAAGGACAAATGGCATGGAATGATTAAACTACCTAAATTGTACACACTACTTAACTGTTTATCAGTAGCGCAGAGTTTTATCCCAGAGCCCTGATACAGATGCAGTTGCCAACAGAAAAGTACTGTTCGTTTCATTCTGTGTTTGAGATGTGTGGCTATTCCACACCCCACCAAGCCAAGGTTCTGCCTTTGTCAATCCGTTAAGGCAGAGTCGTCTGACAAACTACTGTAATGAACTGATTTAGGTGAGCCCCGCTGTGTTGGTTCAGCTCATATTTCTGTGGAAAGCAGATGGTGTGCAGTATGTGTATTACTTGAATAAGCAACAGAACATTAGAAAGTTGATGAAAGTGGAAGCAACTAGTTATTCAGTAAATTGAAAAGATAAAGACTATATCACTATTGCCTCAGCACAGCTGAACTGTGTGTTGACAGCTTCATCTGGGAGCTTTGCTATTTGTAATTTAGATTGACCTGTGTGTGGAAGACACATCTATTAGGAATGAATGAGACTAGGTATTTTCCACTAGTACCTGAGTCTGAGTCTATTTGCCTCCGAGTACATGGATAAGATTTCTACCCAAGGCCCGGTTCTCACTGATTATCTGGTCTTTGTTTTGTATCTAGGAGAATGCCATTGTGGTCCTTGTTGAAGTACTTTGGTACTCAGTCCTGGCTGTCAAAAGTCTGTTGAAGGAGGATTTGTTTTTCCCAAATGAAATTGTGGAAAGGGCAGTTAAAATTGGAAATATGTTATCCAATTGGAAATATGTTTCCTCTACCTCCAGTCTTCTCTTCTCTAAAGAGCTGAGTGCAGTTCAATCCTTAAGTCTTTTGAAGCTGCAAAATACAGCTCAAATCTTGGTAAGTATCACTGTTCTGGATCAGAATAGTGTTTGCCCAGATAGGATTAGCCACCTTTAAGTAAAGTCCAAGGTAAGAGTACAGGTTTCTGTTCTGTAGGTGCTTGGTGTATCTGGATGTGAAAGAAAGTCAACCTGTTAGAGATTCTTTGAGTAAGCAGGAATCAAGGTAGAAGTTACTCATTTAGTTACTGTATAGCCATGAAATCAACCTAAAGAGATCCCATTCTTGATCATACTTTTATAAGATAAGGTATAATGTACAAACATGTTTTAGGTACACTTTGAAATTATCCATTAGGAAAAAATATTTTAATTATAATAGTATTTATTTGTATGGCACGGAATATACATTGCTATCTAGTTTTTTTAGTATGTCTGTCACCGTACCTGAGCTATATGCTCACTGGACACTTGCATAAGCTTCTTGGTCCTTGGCATTGCTCTAATGTTAATCTTTGTCAAGAATCCTTATACTGAATGAGAATATTTCTGTGAGTTAAGGAAACTTTCTTTTATTTCCTTGTTCTGTAAAAGCATCACAGGAGAGGTTTTAACTCCTAAGCCTTCAATGTTAATGTTTATTGTCTTGCTTATATTGGAGAATGTTGAAAAAGGATGCTGAAAGATATTCCAGCCCACATTTCTGGGTGAACAGTAATCCAAAAGGTTAAACAGAAGGTTTCTGAAGCAGCTGCTAACTCAGAAGGCCAGAAAAATGCAAAACACATAGAAGTTGGAAAAGATGCCATCATTCTTTATACTTTTGGGAACTGATCAGGCTTGGGAAACTGATAGTCAAGTATGGAACTTACATTTTGCTCTGATAATGGATTTGCCAAGCACTGTGAGTGCTTCTTAGTCTCATAGACCAGAGCAGCAAAAGCAATTGAAATTAAATGCTGAAAAATGAAGGCATCATTCACATATCTTGAATAGATTCTTACACCGCTGTCCAAGTACTTGGAGAATCTGATGCTTGTGTTTTTGGAATGTGCTGTCTAGATGATGTTGAATGAAATATTTATGTTGATAGTTAAAACCTTTAAAAGATGGTTTACAAAAAGGAACAATAAAAACAAAAAGCAAACCCAAAGTACTCCTTTGTAAAATTTGTTTAAACTCAGTTAATCTTTTAGAAGGGAAAATAATGATTCTTGCAATACTTCTCACTTGTATTTCTGTTTGATTGTTTGTTTCTAAAAAGCAAATAGTAGTAGCTTGGACACAGATGCTGTGTAGTTGTGCTGGGGAGAAAAGGCCAAAGAATAAAGGACATATTCTTACACCTATGTTTCAATAACTCTGGTAAATTCTCTTTTCCATCTTTTAATTTCTTGTTTGTGTGTTAATAGAACCTGATGGTTAGAAGTGCTTTCATACACAGCAACAATCTTCATGCCACTTGAATCTCTCCTGTCTTACAATTGCCTGGGTTTTTTGAGTGGTGATTCTGTTGTATGTACCCGGTTATCTTCAACAGTGACAGGATTAATAGTTAATCCCAGAGTGCAGGCCACCAAACAGCTCTCTGACTGGCTTGGCCCATTATTAAAAGAGAGATTTAGAGATCAAAATCTGTTTATCTCATTACCATTCCTCCAGTCCATTAAGTCCTCTTCTAAGTGATTTTTGTGTAGGGGATTTGATCTCAAAAGTTAACAGGTGTTGCAGGTCATGGCAAAAGGATTTGGTATAAAACCCCATGACAAATACTTGAGAAACTTTTTTTAATCCCGCCAGGTAGGGGAAACCTCTCTGGCAACAGTAAAACTCAAGGCAAAACTCAGGCTATAATTTAGGCTTTGGATCACGGAACAGATACTCTTTAAGCATTTATTGAAACATATGGAAGATATGGAGGTGTTCATTAGAGTCAGCCAACATGACTTGACAAAGGACTAACTGCCTGACTAACCTTGTGGCCTTCCATGATGGAGTAACTGTATCAGTGGACAGAGGAAGAGGTAGAGATGTCATCTCTCTAGCCTTCTGTAGGGGATGAAGCACCTCTCCTATGAACAGAGTCTGAGATAGTGTGTGTTTTTCAGCCAGGAGAAAAGAAGATGCCAGAGAGACCTTGGAGCAGCCTTTCAGTATAACAGGAGTGTATATAAGAAAGCTGTAGAAAGACTCTTTACCTGGATCTGTCAGTAAGAGGACAAGGAGCAATGGATTTGAACTGAAAGTGAGTAGATTGAGATTGGATGCACAGAAGAAATCTTTTACAGGGAGGCAGGTGAGACGCTGGAACAGGCTGCTCAGAGAAGCTGTGGATGCTCTATCCTTGGAAGTATACAAGGCCAGGCTGGAGGGGTCTTTGAGCAACCTAGTGTGGTGGGTGGCATAGATCAGTTTTGAAGGTACCTTCCGAAATGCTCTGTGATGCTATGACTGGACTGCTGTGATAATAAGTGATTTCCTGAAGCTGTTGTACATCTTCCTAACTTGATAGCTGTAAGAAACAATTCTTTATACATATATTTTTTCCCCCTCTGAAAACAAAATGCATCTAACTATACTTCTGCTTTTCTTGGTAAGAAGATAATATTGAGAAGAAATAACATGAGGGGGTTTTTTTGTACTGTGTTCAGTTTCCTCTTGGTCTCTGTTTATCTCAGCATTGAATTGGTAAATAAATTAAAGGAGATAATAAACATTTACTCTGAGTCGTGCAAAGAGGGATTTCATTTAGGTGACTATCTCTCCTGGTTTAGCTTATTTCATAGAAAAGCAGAACAGCCAATTCAAGAATAAATTTGCTTTCATCTAAATGTAAGACTGGGTATTTTGGTATTTTCTACAAATGGAACAAAGATTCACTGGAATTAGTGTATTTCATATTTTCATGTTAGTCATTTTAACTGACTAACAGCATGCTTCACCGAATCACAGAACGATTTGAGTGGGAAAGGATCCTAAAGTTCCAACCCCCTGCCATGGGCAGGGACCTTGCACTAGACCAGGTTGCTCAGTGCCCCATACGGCCTGGCCTTGAACGCTGCCAGGGATGGAGCATTCACAGCTTCTTTAGGCAGCCTGTGCCAGAGCCCCGCCACCCTCACAGCATCACAAAATGGCCTGTCTTAGAATCCTTTAAGCTTGGGTTTTAATACCGTTGGTGTTCATAGAAATCCAGAAACATTCTCTGCCCAGAACAATTTTTGTTCTCTTGAGGTTTATTTACTTAATTGCATTCATCCTTTTTTCTTACCTGCAAGGCAAGATAATAGTGAATTCGGATTCACTTTGATTTTGTTCTGTGTTTGGCTTCACAACGTAATTATACACTCCTGTTAATTATTAGATTTAATTAGGGTTCAGAACTAGACTCATGGTAATCTCTGAAGATTTTGGCCTTTGAACCAAAACTACATAAAGAACATGAGCAGTATTTGCTAATAGCTTAATTGTGGCTGTATTTCCTACACCTCTGATGCTGAACAGTGACGTTAGTATGTATGGCTTTAAATTATTTTCTTGGAGAAATTTATGACACAAACATTCTCTGGGTAATGACATTTTCATGCTTGTTTTTTGTTTGTTTTGTTTTGTAAATTTACAGCCATGTTAGGTTTATTAGTGCAGTTTTCATTTGGTTGTTCTCAGAAAATACCTTGTCTTAATGTTTTGATTTACAGACTTTTTTGGTATACAGTTTCATGGAGTAAATTGACAAGGATAGACTTAAATATTTACAGTGCATTTTTCTTCTATGGAGTTTTCCCATTAAAGAATATAAAACCAGTAAAGCAGGAGGAGATTAGTTTTTTGTTGCTTAAAATTACAAAATATGGTGGGATTTTTTTAACTGGTAATCTGCAAAGTTACTATATACGACTATATGACTTGTCAGGCTGCTAGCACATAGTCTTTTGTTAGAATAGCTTAAAAAGGTGGGGGGGAAATACTTTGCAATGCTTTTGCTTTATATTTTAGTTATTTTCAAGGATTGACAGTATTTTCTGGAATAATCTGTAGCTGCAGAAACATGTGATCACCTTCTGTCTGTTTGTTTTGTCTTGTTTACATGACACCAAGCTACTTCTGCTTAGTGACATGGAATTTTCTAATACCTTCCCATTTCTTTGCAGCTTTTTTTTTAATGTGTACAGAGGATCAAAACTCTGCGGAAGTAGTCAAAACAGAGCCATAAGCAAGACAAATGTTTATTTGTTGACTGAGTATAACTGTCTTATTTTAAAAAGTATTTCAACCTACCAATCTAGACTGTAGTTTAGGTATAGGGACATTAATTGTATATATCACTGTACTCGATAACTCTGGGTTGTTTGTAGGTTTGGAAAGGTTTCTTTTTGTGGGTATTTATGATGGGGTTTTCTTTTGTGTGTGTGTGTCTTTCGAGTGATACGTGGTTTTTTGAACCAAAATACATGGTTGCACAAAATGCCAATGACCTGTCTGATAAGCCTTTTCTTTATATATAGTGGAATTTGTTTTTGACATTAAATAAAGCATAAGAAGTAAAATAACTGCACTACTAATTTTTTAGGTTCATCATAACCATGAACATTACATTTATTATTAACTTCAAACACAGAAAGAAAATACTCCAGTATCTTGGGGCTCAATCTGGATGGTTTCATAGTTCAGTTCTAACTTTGTAACTGTAGAATGGATTTTATGATCATTAAATTGTTTTTGTAGCTGGTTTCTGACTTCCTTCCAATTAAAGGTCAGTACTGAAGTACAGATCATGAGAATTTGACAGCAATGTGTATATGCTTTTCATTACAAGTAAGTAAGTACTGCTAGGTGGAATACCACTGTTGAGGTGTGTTCAAGGAGTGTAACAGCCTACTGAGCCATGACATTAAACTATTCATGTTTAGGTGACCGCTGTAACTTAAATGCTTTTCTAAATAATTGCTTTTTATGGTGGGTTTAGTAATTGTTTGACAAGTTTATATTTAACAGTACTTGGATACACAGTATTTGTTTCATTCCGTTTTACAGGTTATTCTAATATAGTTTTCAGCATCATATCATTATTGTTTACCAGTTCACAGCTTTTGCATCACCTACAAGTACTGTCAATAATAATTCTATGGTTTTATTTTATCTCATGGCTGAAGATTTTTAAGGTTTTTTATTCTTGGGATCCTGTTTGGAAGACAGTTGTCTGTTGAGGACTTTTGCCTATGTAGTTTACTACTTAACTGTTTAAACAACTATTACTGAATTCATGCTGTGTTGGTTTGTTGTGTGATCAGTTGCTTAGCAGTTGCCTGGTTCTTCTAAAGCACTGACTTTGTACAGCTAACCATATGAATGCTGTAACTCCATTGGTCTTGGTATGCAATCTCTTTCCCTCACCTGTTTTTCACTGTTTGGGTTTTTTGGGTGATAGTTCAAGAGTTTCAAGTCAGTATGCCTTCCTAGCCAGTCCTTCTAAAACCTTTGGACACTCTGACTGACATTCTGACTTGAGTAAATCCTCTGTGTTGTCTTCAGTGGGCACTCTTTCACTGTCATTGCAAATGTGTTCTGTGTTTCCCTAAAAGAAAAGAAAATAGAAAATTACGTGGGCATTTTTCTGTGTTAATAAATATTAAGTGTTCTACAGCAACGGTTTCATGAGGAACCAGTGTGGTTTGTCATTAAAAGAAAAGTGAGGTCTTATGTGGAGCTCCAGAGGTCATCATTTGACTTTTTCTCTTAAAAATAGTTGAGATTTCCTATGCTTTTGGCTTAACTATTTCAATTTTCTTCTTTTACTTCCTCTTTTATCCAGGGTAGTTTTATTATTTTTCATTTTCTTTTTTTCTTTGTATAATTGTGGCTGTCTAGGCTACTTCATAAAATCTTCTGAAATGACTCCCAGTTGTTCCTGTTCTGAATCTAAATCTAGTTATTTACACTTGTAATTCTGTCAGGTTTTTACTAAAGTAGCTCTCCTGAACAATGTGCTTATAACATGCCTTTACTACTGGTGTTGAAATTCTTTAGTTTACACATAGCAAATAGTGTACAGTCGTAATCATATGCTCCTGCAGTTACTTTTGACTGTGGTTCTGACACGTGCTCCTTTTCTTAAGAGGTGTTTCTGTATGATGCTTTTCTGGTTTAGGAATCACAATTTTTAAACTTGCAGAAATACCAAGGCAATTTGCTTGAGACCTTTAGCACCAGTTACATGGCCTTAGGAGATGATAATTTTCCCCTTTCATAAAAACTCTAGAGGAGCCCTACTTGCACATTACCTATAACTGTCATCTGCTCTGGCATCAGCTTTTGTTTCAATTTTTCCCTATTAGAATTTAAACCAGAAGTATAAAGATCACTAACGACTAGCCAATTCTGAAGTATAAAATAAAGCCAACCTCTAAACTTCAACTTGGGTAAATATTTTCTTCAGATATACATCCTTCTTCAAATCGACATCTATATATTAGCAATTCTGTGGGTTTATTGGCTGTCTAGGAATTTGTACAAACAGTTCAATCTCTCAGTCTTATTTGATAATTCATTTAATTTTAATCCTTCTTCAATGTTTCTGCTAAATAAGTGCACTCTCCTCCCCACCACTTCCAACAGTGCAAGGATACCCTGACCTCTCTGGCCAACCTGCCTTTCAGAATGCTTTTCTTCCTCTTCTAACAATGGAAATTGCCTAAATTCTGCAACTTCCATCTTCCACAGAAATCCAGGGACTAGTCCCCTGCCCAGAACCGTGTAATGTATTCTTTTCCTGTCCAGGAGTTTACATTCAGGTTTTTGTTTCCTTCTGGTATAGCACAGTAATGTTTAAACTTGTCGGGTGTCAGGATGACAAATGTTGGATATTTAGGAATTTTTAATTTACAAAATTCAGAGTAATTATTCTGATGGAATGTACTTCAGGCACATGTACCATATTGCTGTCATTATTTCTATTGAATAGTGCTGAGCAATCCCTTGGAGCAATTTGCAGGGTCTTGCTTGCATCCAAACAGAGTGCAGTGTTAAGTTAAGAATCCCAGCCATCTGTGCCTACGCCTCAGTACCTGCTTGCTTCTCCTGTGTACTGCATGCACACATGGTCATGGCTCATCCACCTTGGGAGCAGTGTTTGGCTATACAGACTATTACACCAGTGCTTCTGTGTAAGGGTCAATGCCTGGTGAATGCTGGTAGCAGCTGCTTAGCTCTTGTGTGAAATACGAAATAGCTTCAGGTTGCACCTTTAGAACACTGGCTCTAGAGGCCTGCAGTAAGGAGTTCTACAGCTTCTGCAGAGGAATCAGATTTATCCTTGGAAAGTGAGTACTTCTTGGTATCAAGGAAGAACTGGATGTTCCAGGACTTAACTGCAGTTGGAATAGTGTGGGATGCCTATGGGGTACTTTCTTCCACTTATGCTCATCTAGGTGTCAGACTTTTATGAATAGATTTAATCTTGCAGAAATGAGAATTTAATCTCATTTAAATGAGAATTAAATGAGAATTTAAGGCCCATAGGACCACTGCTTACCTGTGGACTCTGTTTTCTTATGTACCCATAGAGCTCAGAAAGTTCTTACATAATTTTCAGATGTGTGTTAACACAGCTGAAGCACGGTCAGGACTTGACACTGTACTGACGTAGATGCAGCCTGAACACTCTGGGGAAAAGGTTTCCTTATCAAGTAGAGAGAGCACTTAGCCCTCTTTTCCTTTTGCCTGGTGGGCAGTGAGTGTGAGGTTAAGCTCACCAGTACGAGAGAGGTAAGTGTGGAACTTCTGGAGAGATTCAAGCAAGGAGTGTCTGAGTTAATGAAGGGACTTGAATACTCTACTGTAAGGAAATGCTGAGAGAGCTAGGACTTTTGAGACAGGAGAAGAGAAGACTCGGGGAGGGATCTTGCCAATTTATGTAAGTACCCAAAGGGGACTTGCGAAGAGTACAGAGCCAGGCTCTTTTCAATGGTGCCTGGTGATAGGGCAAGAGGGAGTGGGCAGAGGATGAAACACAGGAGGTTTTGAACATCAGGAAACATTTTTTCATTGTGAGGATGACTGAGCATTGGCCCAGGGTAGTTGTAGCATATACCTTCTGTTAAAAAAACATGGTCCTGGGCAGCATGTTGTGGCCCCGCTTGATCCCTTCCAACCTCAACCAGTTTGTGATTCTGTGAACTACAGTGGCTGTGCTGCAGCAGTGGGTCACCTGAGTCACCAGTTGACCCTGATCTTTAATCATATAGTGTGGGGGAAATACTGTGAGACTTGTATTTCATTATGCTACACTCACTTATCAGTGCTTATAGGTGTACAAAGAATCATTTTGTAAGTAGTCCTCGACTACTGTGACCAGTTACCTGAGCAGAGATCAGTGAAAATGTTCGTTTTGCTGTTCAGAAATCT
Source organism: Dicaeum eximium (assembly GCA_013396995.1). Classification (NCBI taxonomy): domain Eukaryota; kingdom Metazoa; phylum Chordata; class Aves; order Passeriformes; family Dicaeidae; genus Dicaeum; species Dicaeum eximium. The sequence goes on along the minus strand of VWZP01009933.1, from coordinate 455,626 downwards.
TGCAGTGGCAGTATGCCAGCATGCCTTTCCCAGAACAGCCACCTCTGCAGCTTGAGTCTGTTGGGGAAGACCTCAAGGTAGCTTGTTACCCTGAATTCTGGGCTGATATAGGGCTGTCTTTCACCTGATCCCTGAATAGCTACAAGACTGACACAGGCTGCAGCTTCAAGCAGTTGATTGTAGGCTGAGTGGCCTCTGGGCCTAATCCAGTGATGATCCAGTGTCAGTGCTCCTGATAATGTCACATCATTATACATCATTATCTAGGGTAATTATTGGTTTTAGGGGTTTAACACAATGTTACAAACTAAGTAGACACAGCAGGATTGAAACCCTACTACTTGGAAACACGCACTTTGGCAACATCCTGAAACCGTATGTAAACTAGGTGCATGATGCTAATTGTGCATGTAAGCCCTTGTTTGGTCAGTACCAGAATATCCTGATGGGTGGCACATGGATGTAATCACAAACTCAGTTGTTTTGGTGGTACTCAAAAAGATGGTCTGTCTGCTGTCAGCAGATTCCTTTTGCAGAAGACAAAGTATTTCTGGATAAAGTAGCAGAAGGATAAATAGTCTTTTCTCCTACCCTCAAAATACTTACCACTGGGAAAAGTGTGCTGCAAAGTCAGAAGATTATTTGCAAAGATGAATGTTAATTCTCAGTGTGTATATTCATGAGAGAAAGAAATGGATAAGATTTGTGATTCTCTACAAAGGTACTGTGCACCAAATATGTGTATTCTAAAATACAGATAACTTTTTGAAATAACCAGCCTGTTCAGTCAGGGTTGAAGTGCATGTAGCGCCAGTGTATAGCCCTGCCATGCTCAGGCCAGGTACTGGAATAGTTGAGCAACCAGCACCTGCCTTGGCTCTTGGCAAAGCTTTACTGTCTAAGCTGACAAGACTTTGCTCTTTAGTATGTGGATTACTGCTAGAGGGCCTGATGGGTTCTCTTAGGGGATTTTTGGGAATGGTAGGACAAGATAGAGGCTTTTATGCAGAGAGGCGCCTGCTTACAAAGTAACAGTCCTACTCCAATGTCCTTATTGCTTTCTTTAAGAATGCTCCTCCTAGGTAGTGTTTGAAGATGAGCCTGTACCCTGCAGTTGGGTGATGTGGTACATCACATCTCCAGTGTCCCATCTCCAGTACCCTAAAGTATCTGGTGTCTTGATCCACTGGTGACTGGTGTCTGGGACAGTGAAGTCTGAGAGAGGCTGTGAAGCACACCTTAGCTCTGTTTGCCTTGGCTGTGCTGCAGGGAGAAATGGAGATATTGGCATGGTCCTATGGTAAAACATCTTACTCAGTACAGTTAGAGAGACATGGGACATTTGTCAGGCTGCACTGGAGTCGGAACCTTGGCCCTGTCCATAGGTCTCTGTTTTAAAGACTGGTGCTCAGTGCTCCTATGGAAACTAGGCACTGAAATCCCTGAGGAGAACTGGACCTTAGCAGATGAGTATGTAGTTGTGCTTGGCTGTTTGCTGTTACTTTCTAAAACTGTTACTTTCGATGTTACTTTTTGAAAATGGACTTTTGAGTTTATTTTTCTCTTGTCATAACTCTGTGTGGTGTTGGGGATTTGTTTGTTTGATGTTGGGTTTTGGTTGTCTTTAGAGCTCTCAACCTGTAGGATTTCTTTGCATCTTAACTTGTAAAATCAAATGATGGCAAGTTGTTTTCCAGGCTGCTGAGATAATTTCAGTAATGAGTCAGGTGTTTGGGGATACACTATTTTATTTTCTTTCTTTGTGAAAACCAATAAATGGAAGAAAAAAAGCCATTTGAATGCTGGATTATCTTTTTCCCTGTCCTTTCTTAGTAGCCTGCTTTAAGTGTACAAATGTCTTTGCCTCCTACAAAGATTCATCTTTTGGTCTTACCCATTCCCCCTCAGAATAAGGTATGTTTTTAAAAAAAAAAGCAAAACCAAAAATAAGGGAAAAAAGAACACATCCTTAGAAAAAACTAACAAACCCCAGAAAACAAAACAAACAAACCTTCTTCCATGTTATGGAGGTATCTTGAAATATCTCAGCTTTGCAATTGTAAATTAAATTCACAGTTTTGCAGTTGTAAATTAATTGGAGATGAAGAATAAACCTTCTGCCGTTTTTCCTTTGGACTCACCTTGTTAATGAATCCCCTTTCACAGAGAAGGGAAAAATTATTCTCTGACGTTTCTTTGAAGCTGAAAACCTTCCTGAACAACTCATAATGCAAATTGTGAAGTTTATTGCTTTCACAGTAATCTTTTTCTCAATTTCAGGCAGCCCTTTAAGTCCATCACCAAGCAAGGTATATTATTTTTCTGATTCTATGTTGTGACATAAAAGTCACCTAGGAGTATTCTTTTTTTTAAATGAATGGTATCTGTGTAACTAAGTATCTTGAGCTGCTTGCTCTTCCCAGTAATCTCTTTGTAATTACAGTGATTACATTTCAGAATGATACTGGAAATGACACCAGGCTTTATTCCTGGATCAATTAATGAATCCATACTATCATTTCTCAAACAAAATCATGATTCAGACTGATCTAGGGTTGGGTTTGGTTGGGTTTTTTCTTTTTTTGTTTACTTTGAAATGCTTCTGATGCTGTAAATTACCAGGGAACAACAGTATGTTGCAAATTATGCTGGCTTTCTGTGATCCACTTAAAATAATTATTACAGTTTGGATCATAATGCATGGTGCTTTCCTAAATGATAAGGCTTTAACTCAGGGCTTCATGGATAATTATCTTACCTTCACACAATAGCTTTTCTTTTTGGAGAAGTGTCATACTGAAACTGAATTTTCAAGTAGGAGAAGTAGAAAGGCAGTAGTTGTTACTTTCATAGGTGGTGCTGTTTCCCCCTCTAGCACATAACCCAGTTTGTACTCTGAGTTAGAAAAGCGACTGAGGTACTAATGCTACTAAGGAGGCAGATTTTAGTTTACATTGGACTGGAAATGCTTGCCTGGGAGTAATAAGTTTTTCATGTCGTAGCCAATACTGCCTAAATGACTGAACTAAACTTCACATTTAAATATCTTGGGAACATCTTGTTACAATTCCATAAAAAGTGACTATTTATAGAAGTTCCTTTTCATTCTTTCTATCGTGTACAGTCAGGTGCTTATGTTTTTGATGGCACCAGTAGTTAATTATTTTCTGAAAAACCTTACTGTGAAATGTATTTTAATGTTCTCTTTTATTTGGTCTAAACTGTGTAGTCATACTGGTATTTGGAAGTAATTTTTATTAATATTTTTGAATGTTTACGTGAAAGGTCCTGTCATTCCTCTAAACATCTGTTTAAGGGCATTGAAGTTAATTAATTAGCAGTACATCTAGCTTCTTTAGTTAATGGTTTTTCAAGCTGCAGCTTTTGGCAACTGCAATGCTTGAACTGATTGTTTGTTTGTCTTCATCATGCCATACAGTCTAGGTGAAGAATCTGTTCAGAGAGATTGCAGGTTTCCTGGAGAGAACTGTGACCTCTGCCAGCAAGCACTGAAGTACTTATCAATCCTTTGACCTGATTTAGAAGCCCCGAGAGAACTGAGTGAATGAGTAAGCATGTGTGTTAACAGCTAGAACTGGCAGGATCAGGAGCTGAGACTAACTTTTGATCAAGGGTGAGAACATGACCACTTTCTTCTTTCATCTGATGACGCATCCTGCTTTTAAACACATGGATGCATGATACATGGTAGTATAGTTGGTCAGCAAGTTATCTTTCTTGAGAGGTTGAAACTGGGAGTTTGAACTGACTTGGCCAAACAAGAGAAGATAATTAAAATCTTTCCGTGTACTGTATGACTAAGCTAAGCAGAGAGCTGTTTGAAGTAGAAAGGGTTATTTTCTCCTGTAGTTGTATTTTGAATCAAAGAAAATGTCCTCACACTTCATGTGAGGCTTGCTGTGGTAGACTGACTCCTCAGTTGAGCCCCTCTGGGGCTATTGCTGTACTGCAAAGCCTGGGAGGTAAGGAACTCTGGAAGCATAAGTACACTGCCAAAATGAAACATAAAAGATAGTAATTAACAAAATTGCAATCTCTAAAGTACTTACTTATAAATTCTTTACATTGTCTTAGGTTTTATTAAGCAAGAATAAATAAGCAGGGGATGGATGAGAACAAGAGTAGGTACTTGTTGCTTCTGTTGTGTATAACAGTAGTATTGAGGAGTCATTTAGTTGTTCATGGGGTTTTGGAACCTGACTGATAAATACTGAATAACGTTTTAAGATACAGAAAAGATTATACTATATGGACAGACCACAGGCAGACTTCTGCTGAACTGAACAGCATCCTAACTATAATCAATGCATGTACTTTGAGTGGACATGTCAGATCATTGTTAAGTTCCATGAAATAAACCTGCTGTCACCAGAGTGGCTTCAGCAAGTGGAGCAAAGTCGTACTGTAGAGAAACCAAGGATGTTCCAGATTCATTCTTCTTTATACACTGCTGTCTTTTTGGATGGTATGTGCACAAGAGTATTTGTAATCGGAGGGAATAGCTACATAGCACCGCAGATTTTCAAAATACTGCCCACCCTAGCTAATCAGTCACTCTGTCACCTCCATAAGGTTAATAATTATTATCCCCGTGATGATAGGTGGGGGAGTCCAGACAAAGGCTATTTCTAAGTTAGCAAATACTGTGAATGAGAGTGGGTCTGTAGGGAAAAACAGTAGGTCCAGAGAACGCAATGTCCATGGTCAAGGTGGGGTTTTTTTGCTTTAGCCAGGTCTAATCTGATCCTAGGGACTAAATGCCTGTTTGTGGTTAGAATGCATTAGTTGTGGTCCTTAACTTCAGTTTTTACTGGTTTTGTTCTAAAGAAATCCATGTTCTCACCTGGGCATATTTTGATAGCAGTGAGAAAGAGCACAGTCCATAAAGGAGTTGAGGAAGTTTAAGCTAGGTTCAGAAGAACATTTCTGAAATAAACACTAGTATGTGTCTCCCCACAGGGACACTCTGGCAAATGGTTTCAGGTGGGAGGTTCACTATATCTACAGGGTAGTTGTTTAGCCTGGAGAGAAGGAGGCTCAGGGGTTCTCTACAACTACCCAAAAGTGGTTGTAGCAAGGTGGGTATTAATCTTCTAAGTAACAAGTAATAGGACAAGAGGAAATGGCCTCAAGTTGTGCTGGAGAAGATTTAGGTTGGGTATCAGTAAAAATTTCTTCATGGGAGGGGTTGTCAAAAACTACAACAGGATGCTCAGGGAAGCAATCAAGTCAGCATCCTTGCAGGGTGCTTAGGAAAGTGGTTTAGTGGAGGACCTGGCAGTGTTAGGTTAATGGTTGGACTTGGTGATCTTCAAGGTCTTTTGCAACCTAAATTATTCTATACTTCTGTGATTTTCATAGCTGCTAAGGGCACTTTAGCTGGAAAAATATTTGTGATTGCAAAGCATTTCCCTATAGCATTTTATATACATGAAAAAAATCTGGTCTTAGCAATTGGCTGCTACTTTGCATAAAAGTGATGGAACTCACATTTCACCTCAGGAGTTTTCCTTGCCCTATAACTGCTGGGAGATAATGAAACATTAATTCTTCTAAGTATGTTGATTTATGTTGAGAAACATCTTATGATGAAGTCTGATTTTCATAAAGAGCATGAGCTACTTACTCTTTTTTTCTGTGTTTCAGTGCCGGTAGTAATTAGTAATTAGTCCATTATGTGAAAAAACTTGGATTAAGTTGTCCTCTTTACGGTCTTTTTTGTTCTAAATTGTCTGAACCATTAATGACATTTCACTCCCCCTTTGCTTTGCTTTCAATGCTGGACCCTCCATTAAGTTTAAATTGCAACGTAACTAATTGATCAGATAAGTGTTTAGTCTTTGATTAGGCAATGTCTTTGTTAACATCTAAATTATCAGTCCTTTTTGTTTGATTTGACTTTCTGTTTCAGTTAATGGTAACAGCTACTGTCAATTCGTACAAATATTCTTCAACAGAAGCATCAGAAAAATAGATTTTAACAGATGTTTTTGATCTTAAAAACAAGGAGTTAAGCAGGGAAAAACACAATCCTTCAGGCTGTCTTTTTGTCAGGAAGCAAAAATCCTTCTGTCTCTTTCTGCATGTGCAAGTATATTCATGCAATCTTTAAAATGGTTTTCACCCTTAGAGTTTATGTAGCTACAGAACAGAGCCATTAGAATCACAGGTTTGATGCTGGCTCCCATCTGTCAGTTTTATGTCTACAAAATTACTCCTTATGGAGCTTTTTCATGCTTTAAAGTGAGCTAGATGCCTTTAACTTGTTGTACAATTATCTTTCACACATTCCTCAGGAGAGTTTTGGCTACCAGTAAAATTGGGAAAGAAAATTTTAATTTAGTAAAGAGACAGAAAGCTTCTGATCAGGTGGTTGTTAGAGTACTGAAGTCTTGGATAAGTATGTCTCAGAAATTATCATACACTTAATAGGAAAAGTTAACCTTCAATTGCATCAATTCCTTCATGTCCATCAATTGCATTTTTAAGGGAGCAACCCATAATGTTATAGGAGCCAAATACATGGTACTGAAAGCAAGAGGTTCCTGACCCTGTTTAGACTACAGTTCACCACCATGGACCTTGTACTATTCCTGGTTGGTTCTTAAATAAAATAAAAATGAGAAAGCACAATATGTAAAAAAACCTCGTAAGGCAGGATCTGATCTGGAGCTAGATAGTCTGCTAGCTGAATTTACAGGACATGGAAGTACAAAACATTAGTGTCCAACTTAACAAATAAAAGAGAATTACAGACTTTCTATCACGGCTTTGCAGCAAACTAATAAATGTATAAATTTGCTTTTTGGAAAGCATATTCTGTTAGAAAGATGCTCAGTTCAAGCAAACAAATCATAGTGTAATTATATGATGCATTAGATCCTAACTGAAATTGCTGGTAAAATACATAAAAAGACACATCTGTTTATGTAGCATTATGTTAGTAATCCTTCCCTGCGAAAGTCAAGTCAGTATTTTGTTTAATAGCTCTGTTTTATGATTGTACAGTCTTAAATCATATGTACAGTTATAGTGTTCTACAGAAATAGAAATGGGTGTGTTTCTGTCTTGGTAATTCAGAAAATACCTGTGCCAGGGGAGAAAAGAATTTAAGATACCTAATTTAAGCTTTAGGCCACAGTATTTAGGACTTTAAACATGTAGAACTTTTATTTCAAATTTCATATGTCTTCCAGAGTTTAGCAAGTACAGGATTGCCTGCAGTCATGTATTGTTTGAGAGAAAAAGTGTTTGTGTTATTGGAAGTTGATACACAGTATAACGTACAAATCATTGCATCTGCACCTACTTCATCCCAGGTTGTTGTCACAGCATCTCTGTTTTACTGAAGATAGCCTTATAGGCCTTCTAGTGGAGGGTATGGGGTCAAAAAGAAATATGTGTGATCATGAGATGCCTGTAAGCAGAGTTTTGAAATGTGTGTGTGATCATGAAGTGCCTGTAAGCAGAATAAATCCAAATTACTGTGTGGAGATGTAGTCAGAACGGAGCACCCTCTCTGCACTGAGATTATTCTTGATACTACATTTTGTTTTAAAAATCGTAAGTATGCAAAGCAACAATGAAGGTAACATTTTAATAACTGATTTGAAATGGATAGCTCATGTAGAAAAATGGTATTTGGATTTTTTTTCAAAGTCTCAGTAAAATCTAGCATGCAGATGAGATTTATAGGAAGGCAAAAAACCTCAAGAAAAACAGTTGTGAAATTGGTGGTTATTGGTTAGGTACCAGTAGTCTTTAAAAGTAATTACGAAACAAGTCAATAATAACTGGTCTGTTTGATTGTTTAATGAGTAGAATAATTAAGTGGGTTTTTTTGTTATAAGAATTAACAACAGTAACATAAACACATTCATAAGGAACTGTTCAGAGGACTGGTACATCACACATAAGAGATGTAACCACACTGTGCTAAATGTTCTCATTCAGGTAAATATGTTTCACCTCTGTGTTGAGAAGGAATGGGATCATGACCTGTACACCTAGTTGTGTGATATAACAGAATAGCTTGCCAAAGAATTGTTTCTCAAGTAGAAGTTAAAAAGCAGGTTAATGATAAACTTGTAACAGCAGAGCTGCAGTAGAATGAAATCAGAGAACTAGTAAAAATTTAAGTCTTCTTCTGCTTTCATCTGATACTTTAGTTTAAAAATAAGGTCGTTACTATAAAGTTATAGACTTCATTCTTCAAATACATTTTTCTTCATTTGGTAATATGGTATAGCATAGGTGAAGTCACTTTTTAGGACAGTGTTTAAAGGTATTTAATCTTCTCATTAGCTATTTAGTACAGCAGGATTTATTGAAAGGAAAAAAGGGCTTTGATACGAACTTTATAAAAATCGTTTGATAGCACTTGACATTTGCACATAAGTGAAGCTACCCCTGCAAAAATCACTGTGGAGCAGCTAATACGTGGTAACTAGTCACACCATGGTAACTCTGTTCTTAGACTCCTATCTGAAGAAATTTTTTAGGTACTTCGGTTATTAAGTGATAGGCAGAGAATTTTGGAAAGCATTTGATGCTCTTTATTCCTATTCATTGTTTTTCAAGAATACTTCTAAAATTATTAACATGGATATGCAGTATACTTTGTCTACTCTCAGTTTTTTATCCTCATTCATATTAATAAGAGCATAGTTTGCAGTAATCTGTTTGGACTACTTAAAGAGTAAGGATGGCAGAAAAAAATCTGTAATAAGGATCACAGGGAAAAAGAGGGGGGGAGGGGGATGATTAACCTTTCCTGAGGTCATTATCACTTTCTTTAATTTGTTTTTCCAAACTCTTCATTTACTTAATTTTTTTGAAATATGACTGATTTTTTTCTTTACTACTGACATCAGAGGAGTCAGTATATGGAAAAAAGTAATGCTTGCAAAGCTGGGGAGGGATGGTAGGTTGTCTGGGGGTTTTTCCTTGCAAATACCCTAAACGTACATTTGGTCCTCTTAGTTGCAACAAGGTTTGCAATTTTTTGTAGTTCTTTTAGTAGAAATTTAGGTATTGACTGTAGGCATAGTGTAAAAATACATATTTTTATGCAAATAGTGTGCATTTTCTCTTGTTTTCTGCTGCAAACTTAGATTGCAGGAACAATTTTGCACTCACAACTCAGAAATTTATCTTTTTGTGATTTTCACAGTTTGGAGATGTCTTATTAAAGTGTAGGAATTCCTCTCCTAGTTTTCTGACTTACTAAATTTTTTGTTGGGGAAAGAAAGAATTTGGCAGTTTGAAGTGAAGTTATATGATACTTGATGGAAGTGCTGGTTTTTGGAAACCTGTGCAGAAGCCTTTAAAATATTTTTCTTCATCTTTAGAAATAAAGAAAGCTGTTAAGATGGCATGAGAACTTGACCCACAAAATAGGTGATCTCCAACGACAATCAAAAAGGATTCATATTTATCTGAGCAGAAACATTCATCTTAGATGAGTAACACAGGGCATCTGGGATTCACTGATATATTGTCTAAAATACATTTCCATAGCTTTATTCTTTGTCAGCCATAGTGAGAAAGTAGTCTTTTAATCACATATTTTAGTCAACTAAATTGCTTTGTCAGAGTTGATAAACCTAGAGTTTGGTGGATAACTTTTTCCCAGAACTGCAACAAATAAGACCATCCCCAGAACACTTCAATTGTCTTTTATGGGACTTCTTCCCATGTGGCAGAGATTAGAGGACAAGCATCCTTCCTCGTGCAATAAATGTCAGAATGCTTACATGATGTTGGGAATCACATTAAAAGAGAAAATTGACTGCAGCTTCTTCATGGCAAACACTTTTAAAGTGTTTTAATTGTTTTAGATAATTGGTAAGTAGTGTGACGTGTTGATTTTACTGGATGTGTACACATGATTCAACAGCCTGGGAAGGTGCAGTGGTTAACCTTTTATTAATGTTTAAAGGCTTCCAGTGATGGTTGGATCTGTAGGGTAATAGATGTGTTGAAGCAGCTGGGCTTTTTCTTTCGTTTATTTTTTTATGATAAATGAGATAACTGCAATCAGCAAAATATCCCAAAACCTGACAACTGACCAGAGGGAAAAAAGAAAGCTAGTTCAGAACTCCCTGGCTATCCATTGTCTTCTGCTTCCCATTATCTTGAAAATAAGTGTTGCAAAATGTGGACTAAGGGTTGGCTGCTGGTGCTGAAAATGTCCGCCTTGTCCTTTTTCAGACACCTCTCGCTCACCAGTGTGGTGGCAGCCAAATGGCTCCATGTTGCTTGTACTTGAAGGGTGGGGTGGGAGCTTAAAACTCTCCAGAAATAAATTCTGCATCATGACCTTTCTAGGGAGCTGCCTTGTCAGCTTCTAGTCAGTGAGTGCAGGAAGGGCTCTTTCCTGGTACTCCCTCCCCAAGGGCCAAGCTGTGCATGACTGGGGAGAGCTGGCTGGCAGCTCCCACCATGTCCCCAGCAGAAATAGTTTCTGCCACACACAGCTCCCCTCTCCTGGCTTACACAGTGCAGAAACGTGCAGGTTGAGGCTGGACAGCTGCTGGAGGGTTTGGGTGAAGCCATGCACCTTTATGCTTGGTAGTGATTTTGCAAATTATGCAGAACAATAGTGAAAGCTGTGTGGAGGGGTCTGCTGGTTAGAAATTGTAGAAAAATGGTGTTTGTCTCTAAACTTTCCGTTGGTTTTGTGGAAAAATGTTAGTGTTTTCAGCATTTGCACTCTCCATAAAATTAACTTTTATTTCACAAGATTCAAGGCCTTTAGAGCAAAAGGGGTGTTATGACATGGGGATCTTTTTTAGACATCTAAAAGGTGTGGGCTATTTTCTAGTCATGTAAGCTATTGCATGTTGTTTCTTTCTGCCTGCCTTTCTTTCTCCTAGAACAAGCCTGATAACAAAAAGAAGATTTTTAATATATTCTGTTGGATTTCCCAGAGTTTTTCATGATAGATTTTCAGGCAGTCTAATCCTATACAGAAGGGATTAAAGACTACATCTTATCAAAAAAAGTATTTTTAAAAAATTGAGAAATTGAATGAATTTCATATCATGTTCCCTCCACAATTCCATGGAAAGAGACTCCTTGCGTTTGTAGGCATGTGTAAGTCCAAAATAAGTGTGGAGGGGGTTGTTTCATTTTGGGGTTTTTTTGTTACTGCAAGGGTATAAAAAGAATGATGCAAAAGTAGAAGTAAATACAGAGGTGCCAAATATAATCACCTTTCAACATCATGCCATTGTGGTTGTTGTAAGTAAATTCTTGTTTAGCTTTGAATGGTTAACTGTGGTTTGTGGTGACAACTGGATATGCCCTCAATTGTTTTGTTGTGGGTTTTTTTAGTTGAACTGAAATTATAATTTTAGAAAATTATAAAGAATGTTGACTTGGTGGATAACATTTTAATAGCATAAAACATAAAAATTTGGGCTCAAATCCTTCTTGTTTGACTACTGTGCAAAGGAATTGTGTTAAATAAATGTTTACTTCCTGGAAGTAGAAATTTTCTCTAGAAAGAAAAATAATGGTGAATAGAAACTAGTCCTTCACCCTGCCACCACATGCCTGTGTGAACTGCAGTTGTTACAGTTCTTTGCCCTGGCTGTTAAATTTATTTCTGCTTTGGTGTACTAAATAAGAACAGGGACCAATTCATAGTGTTATCATGCTCTTGATGATAAGTTTCGCCATAGCACTGAAAGTGGCTAGAAGTATATTCAATGTAATCTTTTTGAAACCAGGTGCAAGTACAAGTGAAAACCAGAATTACATGAATGTTCATAAAACAAGAACCCGTCACCATAGAAGGCCTAATTACTAAGGATATTAAGTGAATTTAGACCTTTCTCTCAGATGTACCAGGATTTATAATGCAAGTAACTTACTTAAATGCTAATGAACAGCATGTGGAGTTGAACTAAACAGAAAGCCACATGTAATTTCAGAAGAGGTCAGAGCAATGAGGCAGCTCTAGGAGAGAAGGGAGGTAGCATTTCCTAAGTTTCATATCCACGTCTAGGTGGTACATGCTATCAGCTAGAGTAGCTGATGTTTGAATAAAACAGTAGTTGTAACTCAGATGCCATCTTCATGGCATTCATGGATTTCTGGAGATTTCTTCTAATAATTTAAGAGTATCCAGCAAAACGGTACTTTCCAGCAACTCAGGAAGGCGTGTTGCTTATCTATGATTTTAACTGAGTTTTGAGTGATATTATCTTAGATGTTATTATAAAGGTTTTATTACCTTTATAAGTAAAATGTAGTTATTTATTAATCTATGCATTCTTTGTTTTTAGTGCATGTGTAAAGTGAATAAGAATACAAAAAAATCTAAAAAGTTTCAGAGCAGGTAATAATCTGGTATATAATCAGATTATATAATCAGGTCTAAATAAATACATAACTTCAGCAGCAAGGCTGTTATAAGGAGGATCAGAAGTTTCTCTTGAAGAGAACAGGAGTCGTGTAGCTGTCTGTTTTGACATGTCAGAGATGTGGCTGGAAACTGTTCCTTTGAGCTGCTGAAGTTGCTCAGCTGAGCAGGTCACTGGCATGGGAGCTGGTCCCTGTCAGCAGTCTGAAGGGGCACAAGCCACGGATGATGTCTCTGTGACAGTGTGGTACTCCAGAGTGCTGCCACCTGACTTTCCGTGCTGGAGAAGCAGAACATTAAAATGTCTCTCAGTTCAGCCATACCAAAGTGGTGCTTTAAGCAGTATGCATGCTAGGACACTGTGCTGCTAAAAATGCAAATTATGGCACTGGATGCTTTGACCGTAAAATCTGCCTGCTTGTCCCTGTTCTTACTGACTGTGACAGTCTATGTTCTTACTGACCCAGTAGTAGTTTTCATCCCTCACTTTCCCCAAGCTTAAAGTTTTTTTTAATTTTTCATCATGGAAATACTTATATGATGTAGTATGTAAAGCTAGCAAGGATGTCCTCTCAGAACTTAGCTATTAGATTTACTTCTTCTTTTTAACAAAAAGCAGGTGTTTTGGGTTTTTTTTTTTTCCGAGGGGGGTGGAGAATCTAATTATATATTTTTAATTATAAAATTGTTCTTTGTTAATATTACCCTTGACCTGATTTCTTAAATTCAGAGAGTGCCAGTGGTATATTTATGTCTTTAGAGCCTTCGTCATTCTGTGTGCATATGTATGCACATGCAAGTATGTGCATAGGTGGTATTTATATTAAAATAAGCAAGGAACATGATTAAAACATGATTTGTTCAATCCTTACTTTATCAATATTATTCCAAACTTACTAGATTTGAAATGGTTGAAATAAGAGCTATGATAATATAGCAGTTGTGTCACTTCTATCCAGCTAATGAGCTGACTTGCCCACGTCTCCTCTCCTTGTAAGAGGAAAAAGTGTGGAAGGGTTCTACCTTCATTTTGGAGGAGCTGCCTAATTAGTGTATGGCTTCTTGCAAAGGCTCAGAAGACATAAAATCTGAGAGGACAGCAAAAACACTCAAAAAGTAGTGACTCTCCAGGGGAAGTAGCAGTTAAAAAGCACTCTCAAGTTAAGGATGATCTGCCATAAGCTGCAGGAAATGTGCCACAATATCTGGAACTGTGCTTCCCTCTGGGTGGATTTATAACGGGCTTGGCCTTGGAGCCTGCCTGGATTTCACAGTGTATGTGCACACCCCTGCCAGCGTGCACCGAGAAACACATAAAAGTTGTCAGCAATACTGTGAATGTAGGAACAAGAGGAACACAAACCCAGCATTTGAGCGTCTCACAGTATTTGCGGGATGAAAATAAAAATGGAGTCATGTGTTTTTACTGTGTAGCTGCTGTGCCAGAGCTTCGTATCATGGTCTGTCAGCGCTGCTGGGCTCTGTGTGTGCCTTGGGGGTGAAGAGATGAAGAAACACTGCCTGTAGCAAGGGTTGCGTCTTTTTGGGGGTGGAGTCTCTCTAATGCTTGCTAAATAGCCTCTGGGAAACTTGCACATGGAAGGAGGCTGTCAGGAGGAGCAGCCCTGGACTCCACAGGCCTACAGGTCCGTGGGGTGAAGGCCAACCAGGCGGAGCTTTGCCTTGTAGGGGATGGCAGAAGTTCTTTACACAGCTACTCACAGCTGCTGATTTGAAAGCAGTGTCTGCACTGGACTTGCCTTTCTGCTCTCCAGTTCACCTCCTTTTTTGCTCTCCCAGCAGCCAACGTCTGCTGAAGCTGCCTGCTCCATTCTGTTTTCTGTTAGGAAGTTTCTTCCAGTTTAATGCTGGGATCAGCTGTAATGACAGTGATATCCCAAATGGAGTAACTGTGTTGGTGGTGTGTGAGAGTGAAATGCGTGCTCATTTAGTGAGAGGGCCTGAAACCAAGTGGGCGTGGGTTCCAGTTACCACCACCTCGTCAATCTCCCTGAGGAAGGAGGAGCATCACCTTCACACTAGCATGAGGCAAAGGGCTTAAATGCTAGAGAAAAATACTTATTGTAAAACTTTTGCATATACAATTAAGTATTTCCTTTATGATGGTCTCAAGATGTGTTCCCCTAGGAAATCAGAAAGATAGACAATGTGTAATACACTTGTAGGGTGTAGTATTAAAAAAAACCCTATTAATTACCCCAACTGATTCCTTACTGCAGTCAGTTCAGGGCTCCACTTGCAAGACCTTGCACTTTGTTTGTACTTGTTTGTGTGTAGTTAGACTAAAGCAAAAATTACTGATTCATTTTAGTGCTAGGGGTTTATTTGAGGCTGAAAGAAGCCTCTGTCTCGTGTCTGCTGCTGGCTGTGAATGGACTAGGGAAACTGTCTGACAGGTGTCTGCGCACCAACATTTGATACATAGTTCCTTTATGTTTCTAGTGTGAGTTTGATAGTTATACTGGTAAATTGACTCTTGTCTAATTAGATGTTCCAAAACAGCTGTCTTGTTATCATACTAGTACAGAGGTCATGGAGAGTTCTGAAGCATGAACAACGAAAATACAAAAGCAGAAGAAACCAAGGGAGCAGCTTAAATGTCTTCCTCAGGAGTACAAAGCCTAACACAGAAATACCTCAGATAGCTTTGTGGGAAAAAGTTATTGTGTTCATGTGTAAGAAGAACCAGCATGATTTGCTTTTCTTTCTTACTTTTAAATCATCTCAATCCATATGAATATGTTGTTTCTTTGGCATGAATGAAGGACATATAAAAAGGTGGAAAAGCAAAGTGGTTTTATGTTCATTCATTTGTGTTTTTTTCCCTGGAAGGAGTGTTTCTTGATATCTAGACAAAAGCTTGGAACTGGGGTGAATATCATTCTTGGAAGCAGTGGTCAACCATTCTTGAGGAAAAAATGTACCAAAATGCTACAAAACAGTTGATGTTCTTAGTTTCTAATTTCAAATAATAATATTTACCATCAGAAATGTTACTTGACATAAATATTTGATCATAACAAATGTACTATTATTCATGTGATTTGTTTTCAGCAAATTCATATTTATACTAGTTTTGGTATAGCAGAGTAATTCACTTCTATGCGTTTCCACATTCTAAGAAAGAAAATACTGTATACTTTCAGCTCCAGGATGGAGCCTTATTGTATGAGTGGTGGGTCAAAAGTTTATATCAGGCTTTCAAAATAGAGCTCACAAACATAGAATAGAGTAAAGAAAGGGTGTTCTCATGTTTTTGCACATAGTTGTTGCTAACATATTGTTCAACAATTACATTATATACTGATTTATATTGGTATTTCAGATGGATGCAAATGCACATCCTATATACTCTGAGTACTACATGACTTCTTTAAAACACAGATCATGAAACAGGTCACAGAATTTCTAACTATACCTTACAAAAGCAGAACATGCAAACTATTAGGCTTTTTGTGCTTGGTAAATACATATGTTGTTTTGTTGGTATGTTCTTGTGCATGATAATTAGGTTTGATGATAGAACATATTAAGAGAGAAATATTCACCTCCTGCAGTTTTCCATAGAGTAGAAGAATGTTAGTCCTTGGCATGAGGGAAACACAGATGGCCAAACTGTGTTGCGGTATCTTTAGACATGAAGACCACTTTTTGTGAAGACATAAGGTTTAAAGTAGTAAAGGCTTTTTTTTTTCCCCTCCATAATAAAAATAAAGAAAAACTATTGAAATTTTGAATGCTACCAGTATTTATCCTTACTTTTGATTAATCATAGTGGTTTATGCTGTCCCTGAAATAGTGTCTCTCAGAGTTGATAGGAATAGGAGTTGTGTTTATCTGTTCATAATCCCTCTGAGTAACAGAGGGTGAAAGAAACTTGAAAGACTTCATTATTAGGTAAATTAATTTTATGTATCTTCCTTAGTAAAAGTTTAGAGCTAACTCAAGCCTGGACTGCCAGGAAACTTAAATCTCATACTGAAATTCCTGGAGAATCCTCCTGGAGACCTGCAGGACATGTAGTGCTGTATGGCCTCTCTCAGCCCCATAATTTCCAGTCCAACTTAGGTGCAGAGGTGAAGAACTGTAGGTGCAATATGGAGGAAACATAAAAGATTTAAACCCCAAACCCAGTCTCTATCAAATTAGTAGTTAAGGTAGTTTTCACAGAAAATCAGGTAGTAGTCAGCATATTATTACCATTTTCTTTTAATAAATGGCTTACAGAAAACGTACATGTTGATTTATAAATAGTTGTATATTATACTGATCTCAAGATAAATTATTAATTTTGACTTGCTTGTACCTTGGTGGCTACTTGAGTCTGCTTTCCAACACCCTCATATAAGCATTCATTTGAAGTTAGTCACACACAAGTTTCTAAAGACAGATTTTGCCTTTCCTCTGTGCAAGGAAGCTAAGAGTTTGTATGATGCCTTCTTTTACAAATGCTGATGTTTGCTTCTGGTTTTGTTTATAAAATTTCCATGGAAGAACAGCAGCCAACAGATTGATTTTAAACAGTTTGCTGTTTGGTTGACTTGTGAGTAGCATCAAGAAAATACTTTTGAGGGTGAAATTTGATTTGCGGCACTTTTTCTACACAAATTAGTTCTTAGGCAGAATTTGTCAAAGCTGCTCCAAACTGTATAAAATGGAAAATCAAGCACAAACTGGAAAGAGTTGATTTTCATTAGGAAGTCTTTGGTTTATCAGAGGGATCCTTTCAAGAGAAGGGAAGGTCACATAAGGTGGGATCCTGTCCTGCTTTGAACCCATTTACAAAGCTGTGCGAATTCTTGAGTAATTACTTGTTCTCTGTGAAGGCACCCAGTTTGTCTCTTCTCTTGCTTTCTTTCCACTTAAACCATAATAAAATACCTCTAAAAAGGTGAAAATTAGCTGTAGCTATAGAAAATAAAGAGGAGGTTCTGTTTTGTTGGGTGGTGGCTTAGGCGGTGGTGGTATTTTTTGTTGTTGATTTGTCTGGTTGTTTTGATTTTGGGGGACTTGCTGGTTTGGGTTTTTGGTTGGTTGGGTGGGTTTGGGGTTTTTCTGAATTGAAGGTGGAGAGAAGAGAATGCTGACTTTCAGTAATGAGCTGTGCCTAGCTGCATAATAGTAGTTTTGCTTATCTGGCACAAAGCTGTATTTGATTAACTGCATTTCCTGCAAAGAGTTTGAGGTTCTGGTTGATGAAAAAGCTTGAATTAACATTAAGAAGCTACAGAATATCAACTGAATTTTATGTTTCAGTTTTATCTTCCATTTCCTTCCAGTTTTTCAGTAATTCAGTATCTGTCTTAAGTTTTATTGTAGTAGTCACTTGAACTATTTTGGGTGCATCACTTGTACAATGAAGATGGGTATTTTGTTTCTCTAAGTTTTGGGGCTGCACTAGAGTGACTAACTTTATTATCATCAGATTAAATTTGTAAGAGGATTTTTCTGCTGTAGAAAGCACTCAGACTACCTGTCCACATAATGGGAGGTATTCTTTCCCTTTTTTTAAGGAAAATGGTTTATTTCAATAGTGTAGGTAAGGAAATGATGGAACAACTTCAGTAATATTTGTAATTGATAACATTTGCTTAGTTTTTAATAAATATTTAAGATATTCAAGATTATTCTTGAAACAAATTGCTCTACATGAATGTAGATGTTTCATATTCCTTGTTAGAAGTAATTATCTACTTCATGAGCTCTTCATAAAATTCTATCCATCTTTTTTTGGAATAAATCTTTTCTCATCTTGCCAGGCTCTTTTTTGTTGTTCCATTACTAATTAATGAAATAATATAATGTAGAGTATTGACAGTCATCTTAATGAAATGTTTGTAAATTTGTAAAATGATACAGAGGAGATAATGAATGATGAAATGATTATATGCTTACTTTTTTTAAAAAGCAAGTGGAGTATGCAAATGTGGCTTGTAAGCAAAACAAGTAAGAAGATTATGTAGTGATTTTAAATTAAAGATATTCTGTCAGTGGAGCAAACATTAGGCAGTAGAACAGTATGTACCCCTCTCCCATTTTTTCCAAAGTGGTCCTTCACTTAAACCTGTATATTGTGAAATCTCAAAAAGCCATCACTGAGGTTCTCACCTGCTTTGGCTTTTTGTAGTTTTACTCTGTTCAGCTTTTAACATAACTGCAAAACATGGTGTTAATGATGTAGTAACAGACTTCAGGACACCTTAGTTCTCTTACTGGCTTTTTTTTGCTGGAAATTTGAGATGCTTTCCTGTTTCTTAGGCTTTTCTGAAACTCTAAATTAAATGCCATTGAAATGTTTCCTAACATCAAGCAAGTCTTGTGAGGTTTAATCTATTAATGTCAATTAAGGAGTTAGATAATCATACAGGGAAGATATAATGCCTCTACTGTTCATTTTATGAAAAAATATGAATATGCCTACTATATACATTACCAGGGCTGGTAATTCCTTATAGGAATTCTGTTCATGCCTCTGGATGAGTCACTGAAATTCTTAAGTGTTTTTATGACCAAAGTGAAAACGGTCAGTTTCAGTTATTAACTTAAAGTAGTATAAATTGGTTGGAGGTATAGGTTGATACTTTTGTCTCTTTCAGGAGGTATGATACAGTGATATAGTGTCATGGAGATAATACTTCTTAAGCAATAGAGAGAAAGGTTCATAGAGTACTAGCAGTCTTCACTTAAAAAGGACTGCATGAGCAATAGCTATTCCAGCTTGAAGCAGATCAACTCAGTTGTGGCAACTGTTGACAGAGGTGATGGTCAAGGCTGTTGTAGAGGTAAGAATCTCTTCATAAGGTGTCAGGATGAGAACACAGTCTGCCTGAGTGCGGGACCATATCAGATAGACAGAGCTGTTTGTATGGTAGCCTCCTTGTTTCGCTAGCCTTGCTGCCTCTTTTCATGGAGAAGAGATACTCTAGTTCTGTTCCAGAACGTGTCGAGATACATGTTACAGGCTGAGCTGGGGAGCTTCACCTTTACCTCAGGGAGTTTTGCTACAGTCTTTCCAACCAAATATCCCTCCCAACAACAGACTTCAACTGTGAGCCTGAAGGCTGCTGTTCTCAGGAGTAGGACAGACTGGCTTCTTTGCTTCAGCGCCTGGGAAGATCTCATGCATTTCATAAAAGATTTCAGCTGATTTGTCACCTACAAAACCAAGCTGGTCCAAGGCCTGAATTCTACACTGTCTTATGTTTTCATTTAGCCATACTTGGTTTCAGCAGAAATGCGATCCTGCTGCATTCCACTGCTGGAACAGCAACAGACCAAACCATATTTTTTGTTTTCTCTATTGCTGAATTAGTAGTAGCATAGAGGACATTAAACTCTCTTCCAAGTGAAGTATAACTTTAAGTGAAATCAAGTATTTTTCTTCTCATGCATTACCTCTCTATTACTGTTTTAGCTCTTTCTTCTCCTAGGAGTGACTCTGCTACTTATTATCTGATTAGGTTGATTGCTCCCCATTTCTGTAAATCTATGAGGCAGTGTACAACCAACTGCTTTAGCTGAGTAAATGTTTGATGAAACTGTGGTTATAGTATGGGTCTACTCATCTGTATAGGATGTTGATTCCACCCTGACCCATGAATCTTCTCTTTCCAGGTACTTGTAGGCTTTCATTCTGCATCCAAGCCCCAAGATGAAAGCCAGTTTTCTGCAAATGTACACACTGTTGTCTTGACAGTTCCTAGTAAATGTGTATGTACAGTGCCTAACAGGGTAGTGGATTTCAATGGCTTTCTCATTCTTCCTTAAATGTTAAGGATGTTCTCTTATATCTGATTTAAATATAAAATTTCGAACAATAAAATAGCATGTTTTTCTAGTAGGTCTTTCATAGGTCAAACTTGGGAATAAAACACTAGCAGGCGTAGTTTAGCCATGTTTCTGTATGAGATGCCAGTGTGAATTTTGCTTAGAGAATGGTATGTTTTAGTTAAAAAACAATCTTGTATTTGCTCTGAAGATATTATACTTGAGGGTTTTTTTTAAGTTGCAATGCAGAGAAATGCAAAAGCAAGTACAGGTATGCATGGGACAACCACAGGAAAGAAAGATTTGTCATTCTAGGCTTCTACAGTGTTTTACTTTTAATAGTCTCCTGTGTCATCTTTGTCAGTCACAACAAGTTCTGAAACCTCTCTGCCAGTAGCTGCATTGTCATCTATTTAAAATTAACCATGTTTAAAGTTTTCCATAAATTTCACAGTGCAAAGAATGTTGCATTTCAATATTCTGTAGCTTGATTTTTGCAGGATGAGTACCAGGAGAAACAGCAACAATACAATAAATTGTACATGATACATATATATGTGGTTGCAAGTGCATGCATAGGGATCTACTCTGCATTTAAGCAACGTGACTTCTTTCCTGATTCTGCTTGTGGGTGTAATACTGCTAGAAGTACTTTCAGATCTCTGGTTGTAAAATTCTTAATGATGCAGTAATAGTTGTAGCTATTAACATTTCAAGAAAAATAAAACAGGTTTTCAGAAATCTTCAGTTTTTAAGATGCTAAACTCTTACAAATTTTGATAATCCTCTATGCCATAATTGAACAGGAGTTCATCACTATTACAGACATTTCTTTATTATTTTTAGAAGACAGTTAATCTTTCTCATTTCACTAGGTTGATTTTATCTGGGAAAAAGTTTTAAAAGTTAGTTGGCCAACCAAGCTGTGTGCTTAAATCAGCAGTGTGGGGATTTTTCAGTCACGATATTCAGTTCTCACCCAAGTACTAGACAAGGATTGGATATTAGGATTGGATAGGGGAGGGAGCGGGGGAAGGTTGGAAGTCATGTTTTTTGAAAGATGAGGGAGTGTGGTGGTGGTATTCTGATTGTGATTGGGTTTCATGTATGTTGTGTGGCCTCAGCAGTCTTCTGACAGATGAGAAGATACTGTGCATCTGGCTTCAGAGAACTGACTTGACTAATTTAAATGTGCAGTGGTAGCCAGCAGAAAATTGGCCTCAGTGTAGTTTTATTCCCCATTGGTACATTCTGCTGATCCACTGCACTGCCATTTCACCTTTGTTCTTGTCTTGTATCACCTAGAGGTATTCATAGAATGATGGTGGTGGAAGCAGTGGCTAATAGAGCCCATAAGGCATTCATATCCTCTCAGAAGAATATTTAGATTTCTTCTTATGTAATTTCAGGTTTTCTTCTTTTCACCAGGTGAAACAGGCTCACTCAAGGGTCCTGTTCAGGCTGGTACACGGTGTTGTTTTCGTTTATTATGGTAAATAGGTAAAACTTTAACAATGTATTGCCATGATGTATTTTTTAACTTGTTCTGTAATTATGGATGAGGCTATAGAAAGCACAAGTTGATATCAGTCAGTGTCTTGATCTCCAGGGAGATGATCTAGCAGCCTTTCGTTACCTAAATGGAGCCTGCAAGAAAGCTGGAGACGGACTTTTACAAGGGCATGTAGTGATTGGACAAGGAGAAATGGCTCTAAACTGAAGAGGGCAGGTTTACATTAGATATTGGAAGAAATTCTTTGCATGTGAAGGTGGTGAGGCTCTGGCACAGGCTGCCCAAAGAACCTGTGGATGCCCCATCCCTGGCAGTATTCAAGGCCAAGTTAGATGGGGCTCTGAGCAAACTGGCCTAATGGAAGATGTCCCTGCTCATGGCAAGGGATTGCTGTCATTAGATGATCTCTAAGGTCCTTTCTAACCCAAACTATTCGGATTCTGTAGTATGTAACATCATGTTTGATTTTCTGGGAATGTGTGTGTAAAGAAAACCTGTATTAGAAGTTTGTTATGTGTGTGCAGTAAATGGAAGTGATGGTTTCAAAATTATGCCCATGGTAAGGGCAGAAGTTTCTAGAGGCTTAGATTTTGCAGTGTGTGCTACCTCAGAAATAGTTAAGGATTACTCCTATTAACTGCACTGCTATAAAGCACACTTTTCTGAGAAGACACCTAGAACATTATCTAAGAGGCCTATAAGGCTGCCCTTGTCCTGGATGTGAGTATTATGGTATGAGGCATGAAAGCTTTACAGAAATTATTAAAATAAAGCCCAGGCTGAAAGTCTGAAAAACACAGCACTGAGCAGTGCGGGTTTTTTTTCTGCAGAGCTGAGTAGCTGGGTGAACATGGGGCTTATGTAGCTATGCAGATTCAACTCCTCTTAAGCAAACACAGGGATAATATAGATAAGCTCTTGTAGTCATAGATGAGCTTGTTGAGTTGGAGCAAAGGAAAAATGTTGTGTGTTGTAACCTTTGTGAAGTTTCCAACAAGCAGATCTTAACTTTAAGTTGACAAATAGTCATATTTCATTAATAAACTACTTTTTGTACGAAGTATGAAAAGACATGAAAAAAAAATTAGTGGAAGGAATGACTGCTCATTAATAAATATGAACCAAATTTTAATTAAGTGAGTTCATAATGGTTCTGAGATTGAGGTTTGATGGGCTCTGATTGTTCCAATACTAGCTTAAAACAAAAACCTAACTGCACCCCCTCAAACAAACAAATAAAAAACCAAATCAACAAATAGAACAAAATTGAAAACCCAAAGAAGCCAACACCCCTTCAAAAAAACCCCAAGAAACCAAAACACATATATCAGTTGCTTGTAATACCAGATTACTGTAATGTCCTGAGAGTTAGCCTAGGAAGATTCTTTTTCTTCCTCTTTGAATTTTTGTGATGAAATGTCTCATGAAGTTAGAGTTTTGGACAATTACATCTTTAAGAACAAAATATTTTCAAATATGAAGTCATATATAATATATGTATTTTGGAGTGTCATTTTGTTCATTAGTTTAGTTGTTAAATCTAAAGGCATATTTCAGTTCAGTTCTTCAGTTGCTATTGATGCTGCTGTTTGACCCTAAACTGGTCCTTGTAGTTACCTTCAAGCACCACTTGACACTGTTAAGCCCTGCAGTAAGCAAGCTGTCACCATTGTGCAAAAAAAGTTGTGTTTGTGTCCACTGGGTAAAGCATATCCTTCTTATTTGTCTTGCAGGCACAGGAGAGAGTGGCAAAAGCACATTTATCAAGCAGATGAGAATCATTCATGGATCAGGTTACTCTGATGAAGACAAAAGGGGCTTTACAAAACTGGTGTACCAGAATATATTTACAGCAATGCAGGCCATGATCAAGGCCATGGATACCCTCAAAATCCCATACAAGTGTGAAAATAACAAGGTGAGATTTTTGTTTATTTCTGTAGCCAAAGTTTTTCCTCTCTTTTATTTTCGGAAATGTACTGAAGGTCTCAAAAAAATGATACATCACAGAAGTGATACCAAAAGCTTAGAAGAAAAGGGGATTTCCTGACCTGCATTTAGTTCTCTGCCTTTTTTTTTCTACTTTTTACAACACCAATATGCTTTTAAACAAGAGACCTCTCTTAAGATGCCCGGGGGAAATTGTCACAGAAAAGAGGTTTAATGAAAGGCTACCATTTGACTTCAGTAATTTTTGTCCTTTCCTATGAGGCTGTGCTCTGGTTAGAACCATTCTTGTGATGTGTAGCAAAACTTTACTGCTTAAGGATTGCTATTGCATTACAAGTGGAAAAAAATTCAAATTATTAGAAAAATACGTGAGGATATCTGTTAGTGTGTGAATAGATTGCTAAATTAAAATCTTCTACACAAGACCTTAAAACAGTCAGAGTCTTCTGAGATTGATGCTGTTACTGCAGTTTAAAGGGACCAAATACATTTAAAATGTTTCTAAGGTTCATCTCTGACTACCTTGACTTTTTAACATTATATTTAATATTCAGATTTTAATAGTATAATAACTACAATAGTTTCTCTCATTCTTTAACTAGGAACTAAATGCTTACTGTTTACTTAAAGTACATGGTAAGCCACAGAATTGCATGTCTTATCTTCCAATATGACAGAGTCACAGAATAGGTCAAATTGGAAGGGACCACAGTGAATCATCTGGTCTAACCTCCCCACTCAAGCAGGCACTCTTTGATAACAGTTCCTTGAGAACTTACTTGCATTTTTACTCTTGATCCATTATCAGCAACATTGTCAAAAGGAAAATTTAAGATCCATGACAAAGTGGATGGCTCACCTTTCTTTCTATCTTGTGAAAGAATATTTAATGATTATCTAGTAGTCCTGGATGAAAGTAATACTTTCTTTGATAAATTACTCAAAAGTTCTTTTATTCTATTTTTTTTATCAAGAGAAAATATCAAAGAGCAGCAACATTTACAATTTTAAAAAAAGCATCCATTGACTGGGAAAGAGAAAATGAAATAAACTTGGGTTTATATTGGAATCTTTTGTGTCTAAACATGTGAAGTTTAATTACTAGAATGAACTGCTGTATGTGTTTTAAGACAGCTAACTTATAAATAGGAAAGATAAAGCTTGTTAGCAGGTTAACAATGAGTTGTTTTTTCATTTGCATTTTCGGAAGAAATTGCAGATGATCATCTCTTCGTTGGTGATGTAATGTTGCAATAACAAGAGTCTTGCAGGAGTGTGACTTCATGCAGTAGGAAGTCAGGAGGATTCCATCTGTCTGAATAAATATTGTTAACCTTCTTTAATGGTGGGTGGGGTTTTTCATGCACATGAAAAAGATTGAAAAGTTCATAAAAGGTAATACTCTTGACAGTTAAATTTCTTAGTCTAGCTGCGTGCTGGTGCCGTCTTTTTTCCCCTCATCCTCTATAAATCACAATCAAATGTCTAATTAGTTTTAAAACTGTATTTTCATTTCAGCCTTTTGGCTCCATGTTTTTGCTGTGTGCAAAGCATAAAACATACTGGCCTGAAAAGTTAGTTGACCCTAAAGCACATTTTTTCTTCACAATTGGTGTTGACTGTCACTTTGCCTTAATATATGGAAATCCTAATGATAGGTTAGGATTATTTTTTTCCTTATTATATTACAGGGTATGTGTTCTGTAATTAATTTTTAGATGTTCTGACTTTGTATTTTGTTTTTATATGGCTGAGTGAGTCAGGTAGGTTTGCCACAGCTGTATACACGTGGCCAGAACTGTTTGCTTTCTCTACATAAAAATTACTGCGCTGAAAGTAGGGGTCTCTGCTCAGCTGCTTCACAAGAATTCCTATTAGTTTCTAATAGGGCTACTTGCAGAGTAAAACAAAAGTCACCAATTGCTAGGCTCTCAAGGCAATTCCTGTACAAATTCCATCAGGAATGCAGGAAAAGCCAAACGTGCTACAGCATTGTGCCTAAATAGACATGATTGTGGTCTACTACACTTTGGCTTTGTATACAAGGTCACTTCACTTCAAAGCACTGGACACCAGTCAACAAATAAATCTGCTCCTTCATTTTTTTACAGGCTGTTGAAAACAAACTCATTAGTCTAGCAGTCTAGAAAACACAGGAAGGGCACTTCCTATTAATTTGAATCTCCTATCAGGAAATCCTATCTCTGGAGAGAATATCTCAAAGTTTGAGTAACAGCGTATTTTTAGCACAGTAGCTGCTGTACACTGTAGTTTAGAAAATTGCAGGTCAAGCTGGTATTGATGTGGTTGGGCCTGAAGAAAAATTATAATGTTTTTTGAGTCAAGTTCTTCATGTTCTGTAATAGACTTTGGGGCTACAGTGTCAAGTATTTTCTCTTACTCTACCAATTTTCATACCGTTAACTGTGATTTATTAGAATTGAAGTATTTTGAATCTCTGAATGCTGCTGGAATTTGAAGTGTCCTTATACCTAGCAGTCAGTTAAGTAGGCAGCTGTGTTCTTTGTGTGGTGTACAACATCACAACATTTACATTGGATTATTTTAGTATAATCAACATAGCTGTAGGCAAGTTCTAAATTTCACAAGTTAGTTGTTGTGTGATTGTGTTTGTCTTCATAGTCACAAAAGTAACTAAAGAGGCAGTGAGTGAAATGTATTGTCCTATGTTATAACCTAGACTGTTTTGAAAGATTCATTATGAGAGTAGTGAAAGCCAATTGAGAAATATAACTGTGTTTAGAAGCTAATATCTTAGAACTGATGGTAGAGCATTATATCATGAAAGACATTTATTTTTATGTGTTTAAAATTCAGAATGTGAGCTCTTCTGAGGTTTGAGATAATGGGTGAGCATGATCTCTTAGGAATTTGTCTGTCATAGGAAATGGTTGCTTATAGAATTTTTTAGTTTCCTTTTGAGTAAATTTTACTGTGCTTCCATTATTTTTTAACTAAAAGTTATGAAGTTGTACAGCTTTTGAATTTTAGGGTAAGAAGTATTTTATGAAATAAGGGGGAAGTGTTAGTTTTTATAGAAAATGTTCAGAAGCAATTTTGAAAATTGCCTGTCTTTTGCAAATATTGTTTGTACAAACTAACTCGTGCAACCACAGGTATTCAAATGCATGTTTTTTAAAAAACAAAATACAGGCTTATGCTTTCTGCAGTTTGTATTTTTAGACAAATGAATCTACTACTATACTAAACACCAAATATCACTGTTGTCCTATACTATTCCATTTTAATGTAACTTTCAAAAGACAAGTGGCTGCTCTGTTCCAGCAGACAGTATCAGGAAGGCGTTACTCCATGGTGATTAAAGGCAGGAAACCTTACTTCAATCCCATTCCCATCATTTCCTGTGAGACTTCTTAAACATTCATAACAATAAAATTAATGTGAGTAACTGTAGCCTTCAAGAACAGGCTACAGGAAAGTTTTTCAAGAAGCTGGAAACATAAAAACAAGTTTTGTGGTAGAGATTTGCTGTTAAGTTTCTAAGAGTGTTTTCTGATTAATTTTTGTCTGTATTTGTGCCCATTTCCTTTGGGAAATGTTTGGCACTCAAAATGAGCAGATATCGGAAATGCTTTCAAAGTTCAAAATCTTACTGGCATTATCTTCAAGTCCATAATTGCTTTCTTAGCTTGGTTTTTTCCATGTCAGACACATCCACTGGAGAAAGCTAATAAAATTACAGGCAGAAGTGGGACAATAGGAGTAGGAATGGAATCACATTGCATACGTTTTTTTCTTGGGTAAACAGATGGGGATTTTAAGTGGTTTAGATCCCTTGGTGAAATTTGATGTTGAACAAACATAGTTTGGAGTAAAGGGCCTACCACAGACACCTCACCTGAAACAGAGTGTGAAGGACTGAATCTAGAGCAGTAGTGTGCAAACTGGAGGGTAAGTCTTTCCATTTAGAGGGAGGTTTTATTTAAGAAAAAAGCAAAAATTATGTTCTTGGGAGAGTGACATAAAATACTTATTACTTTAGATGGGGATAATCAAATGGCTCTTCAAGCAGATGGAGAAACCTGTATGGTTCTTAGTATTTAACAATGTGTACTGCTTGGTTAATATTTAAGTTCTCTGAGGTGCTTCCCCAAGCACTCAAAACCAAAGTAAAATTACCCAATAAATAGCAAGTCTTGCAGAAAAGTTAATGCTTCTAATACCAGGAAGCTCCATAGGCATTATTTTAGCAAGAAGTAGATAGCTGCAGTCAGATAACATGCAGGAGTGTATAGAAGATTTAAAATACCCTAGTCCTTGAGCTACATGTATTCAGACAAAGGAACTGAAGACAGCTTGCTTTTTTTTCTCCCCAGAAGCTGTAATATGAGGGAAAGCCCATCTCCCTGATAGCTGTGTTTCCTCCCATGGGGATATTGATCCAGGATTCCAATAAAGCCACAAGCAGTTTCTTCCTGAGTGCTTCATCAGGAAGCTTTGTGAGGACTATGACAATCTTAAATACATAGCACCGTCTCCTCAGCTGTCTTTCTTATCTTTTTATCAGTCTCCTGTCAGTCATTTGCTTGTCTCATTCCCTGCCTTTATTTCTTTCTTTCTGAGGAACCTCCTCAGTCTTAGATACATTTCACCTCAGCGCACCTTTATGTACTTACCTGTGGCCTCCCATTTTGTCCTATTTTCTGCTGTTTTCCTTCTTTATATTTGAATAAAATTAAACAAACAAAAAGCTCCCCATATATGTAGTAGTTTACATTCTATACTCCTAGTCACTGATTTGCTTGCTCTCTGTTTCGAGCAGAAGGCACTTGCATGTATCTGTATTGCTCTAATGGGTTGCTAAATTGTTTCATCTTGTTATGTTCTGCTTAAGTGTTTCATACTTCATCCCAACAGAAGCCCAAGTTCTAGCTGTTTTTCCAGATGTGTAGGGAAGATGATGGTATTTGAGAATTGAGCTGGAGAAGCAGAGTTGAATGATCCCATGATGAGTTTCAAATAGTTTATTTAAAATAAACATACAGGTAAACGAACTCTCTTCCTTTCTCCGGTAAAATAGCAGTTAATTTTACTGATACGAAATGAGGAAATTGTCAGATTGCAGTTCAACATAAATTTGAAAACTAAATTTTAGCTACTCTTTTTACAGAGCAAGAAGATTTCTTTCTTCCTTTTTTGATATTTCATTTTACATGGAGCTCATTGGTTTTTTTAAATATAACAATTTAAGTGATTAACTGCCTTTCGCTAATGAGACTTAGTAAGTCATATACAAAAATACTCACGTGAGGCCTGATGGTCATGTTTTATCTTCACAGTTCTGTTGTTTTACAGTTCTGCTAGTGTGGAGAACTAATGGATGGTAATAATGCTGGCAGATTCTTGTAGATTGTGTGATCACTCGCACGTTGGATAAAGGGCCATAAATGCAGGAAAGCACGCTTCTAGCACTTTTATTTTTGTTTCTTCCTTTCTGACTATTTTATTTAGGTATGTTTGTCATCTAATTATTTTGCTTGCAGAGCGTATTGTGTGTCTGAAAGGAAATGCTCACATGAGTGTGTTCTCTTACAATGAAGACGTGGAATTCACTCAGGGAAACTTTTATGTGTAATGGGAGTTTGGCATATATTTTAAGGTAGTGAGATTGTATATTCTTGCAATGGTTCTGACTTTCTTCATGATTAACAGCTATTTTATAAATATATTTTATTAATATAGCCATTATATAAATATTTATACAATCAAGGTTTAGAAAAATAATGGATAAACATAATCATACATAAGTATTTTCAAGAAGGAAATATTTAAGTCATAGTTTCCTAATTACATAATTCATTTCTACAGGAGATAAGCTAAGCTTGTCTAATACTTATTTCTAAATTAATTTTGGATTGAAGTACTTCTTGTCATATTTTCCTCTGAAAATTTATTAGATTATTTCCTTCTCACAGTAGCTTTTTTGGGGAATTCACATACTGTTGTGTTCAGGTTTTACTGTGTAAAATGACTAGAAGATACTTGTTTCTTCATTGTAATTCCTAGTAACACACAAGATGCTTGAAATAAGGTTTATTGCAATCAATTAATAGTTCTTCAGATTAAATGGACAGTATTTTTTCTCCAGGTTTTGTCAGTCCCTTGTTCAGTGTGCTCTTCCTAAATGATACAAATTACAATGTCTGAGATGCAAGCTTATAATAAAATTCAGCCTTGACTTGACAAAAGAGTAGTTAAAAAATCCAGAAAAAAATCAAAACACAACCCACCCTTCCCTCCTTCCTCCTCCAACCCCCTTTTTTTGTTTCTGAAGTATAATTTGTTTTGTATTGTTTGATGTATTACCCAGTAGAGGTATTCACATAATTCTGTTGACCCCTACTTTTTCTGAAAGATTATTTTGCTCTTTTTTTCTCTGGTTAAATTAGAATTCAAGTTTGCACGTGAATGGATGATTACATATTCGCACTTCATCGGTCCAATCACATGCCTACCTGTTTTTAGGCTATGGGCCCATGTAGCTCCACTCTTAGACTTTGTATTCACTTGGGTGATTGCATAAAGGTGAGTAATGAGGCAAGAATCCAGGGTTTTCCTTCTGGAAGAGTAGGTTGGCAGAGGAAAATCAAAGCATGACATTAGTCATGTTACATTTTAATTTTTTCTTAACAGTTACATAACAAACAGACAATCACAAGGCTATGGTTATGTGCTTCATCTTTGTCAAGAAAGTATAGATATGTTGACTGTAGTTTGTTTAATGTTTAGATTTCTATGGTGGACCTAAGTTACTGGATAGGTAAGAAAATAATTTATTATGAGCAAGTCACTTCTGTGAACAGTTTCAAACATGACAGAAAAAGCTGAATACTGGGTTGTAGGGATGGTCATTATGAAGAGCTGTTTTCTACATTTCTCTAACTCTCATGTCTCTCTTCATTAGTCCTGTCATACATATGAGTTTCTGAGACAAGTGATACTGTGGAAAAGCTGATGCAATTAGAGTAGTAGTTAAGGTTGTTTCTGATAATGCCTTACCATTTTTCTTAATATGACCTTCTAGCCAGAGTTAAAATTTGGCTTACTCTTTAGTTGTTCTCAGCTAATTTGTAGATACAGTGTAATAGGTTTTACCCTCAGTCATAAACCCATGGAATCGAGAAAAACTGATTTCTGGCACAGAATATTTTTGAAACACTTCTAATATATGTTTTTATTATTCCTTTGACCCTATGCATTTTTTAAAGCTGCTTTTATTCAAAGTCTGAATTGAAAAAGGATTTCTTTAAAGCTGAAATATAACCCTAGAATGTAATGAATTTTCTTTAGCGATTTTTTCCTCTTTTTCTTTCTTTTACTTTCTCTGTCACTTTTAAATACTGCCTTGACCTCAGAGAAGTTGAAAGGGTAATGATGAAAGATTGAAAATAAAGCCTTTCAAAACAGTGCAAAAACATACCAGATATTGTAGCCAGTAGTCTACAAATAAAAGAAGGGCACAGGAGAAAATTAAATGTGGAGGCATATTTCAAAAATAGTTTATAGATATTTTAATTTAGCTGCGCAGTAGGAATTTCCGGAAGAAATTAGCCTTTATACTTAGGCTTGTTTTTGAAAAAGATGGAGTTTTTCCAGCCACTTGCCACTTTGTAAGGAACTTCTAAAAACTCCTTGCAGTAAAACAAGTTAAGTGTCACTTTGATAATGAACGATGAAAGAGCTGTTGGTATTGAACTGAGACATCACTAAAATTCATGAAAATATGTCTAGTACATGTACCTACTGTTACATATGCAGTATGAAATTGATTTTTATTAAACGAAGTTAGAGTTACTTGTGTCTGATTCAAACTTGCTCATAGGGGAAGATGTTTAAAACTGTGTATGAAAAGATTGAGGAATGCATTTATGGACACATCTTTTCAGAGGTTGCAGAGGAGCCTGCGCACAGACAAATGTAGCATTCCTGAAAGAGAGAGCATAGGCCATGCAGGTGCTATTTAAAGTATAGTCAGGAAGGTTCTAAGGACCCTTCTGTGATTTTGAGGAGATATGTCTATTTTTGCTGGCTTGTTAATTTTTAGAAGCTCTTTTCAGAATTTTTATAATGATACTGTGTTGTGTATAGTTCGTTTACTTCTTGAAAATTCCATTCTATGAAAAATGTCTTAATACAGATCAGCATTTTTCCAAGCTGAGTTGTGGAAGTTTTTAATTTCACTTTTGGGATATTCTAGTACTTCTGATAGGGAAAGAAGTTGTGTGGTGTTATTATTAGACTCATTGTGAAAGGCCCTGTTTTAAAAAAAAGTTTTTTCTGGGGCAGCTTTTATAAACAAGGCATGACAGTAAAGCCCTGTAGCTCATGTCCTTCTTGTGTGATAAACAATGACTTGCACTGGCTGCTCTTGCTATAGTGGTGTACTCATTCACTGAATTGCAAAATGTTTTAAATAGCAACTCCCTGCTGAAAAAACTACTCACGTTTTCCTCATCTCATTTCTTTCAGAAAAGAAATGTACCTTTTCAAGAAGTAGTTTTTTGAGGATTAATGACTGGTAGGAGCTGTAGCTTGCTCACTCACTAGCTTTGTCGTTTCCTGATTCCAGTGGGGTGTGTGTGTTTTTCCTGGTATGTTTCTGCCTATCTGTTCCTTTTTGGACACTTGTCAGCTTTTGTGGTCTTCCTGTAGAGCTTCCTGTGCACTACTGTCTGATGATACCATATGAATCAGCACTGTGTGGGTAATGTTTTCCCTATCTGACAAATAAGCAACCTGCAACAGTAATGTTTTTAGCTTTTCTTCTTTGAAGTCAGTAATATTCAGAGTTAATTTCTTAAGGCACACTGGGATGGATTTGTGTGATCCAGCAGGTCTTTTTTTGATTTATCACCTACTGGCTAGGATATGCAGTAGAAAACAACCTTTTATGAACTCATCCCAGGCAGGTGTTGTAAATGTCTGGACGTACTGAAACAGACAGAATCCTTGCCAACATAAAATGCAATCAAATTCTGGCTTTGCTAGATTTTAATGCAATTTTTCATTGTGTCCTTCATTACTAATTATCATGTAGTCTAAACTACACAAGAATTAGATTTTACGAGTTCTTTCCTCTTTGGAAAGGGATGAAAATTAGATTTCTCATACGAAGTTACTACAATGAGAGGAAATTTAAATAAATATACCTTGTGGAGAGGGGTTGGTGGAGATGTGAGCGAAGGGAGGAATATAGCTGATATGTAGGTTGAGTTGTCAAGATGCTGCTTTGTAAAGAAAGGGTTAGACCCTGAAGAGAGTTTTAGTAACGCTTTTCCAGTGTTCAGATGGTCTCATTAAGTCATTAATCTTTGAACATGACAGTTATTTCATAACAGGGTATCAAGTAAGGTATTTCCTTAGACAACTGGGTTTATTTTATTTTATATTTGGCAGTTAGATCTATCTCCTTAAGGTTTGTGGGATTTTTTTCTTTCACTTTGCGTATTCTCAGATTTTGTGCAATTGTATTTGGCAGAAGAGTGTGAGGGAGAGTACTAAATGAGAGCTCTTACACTGCTGTGCTTTGTGCCTGGTTCCCATACACCTTTTGAGCTTTCAGACTTATTAGAATTCTGTGAGTTTCTCAAGACAGTCTTAGTTTTCTCTAGCAGCAAGGGTAATGGAAGTAATAATGTGAATCAGTACTTAACACAGTTTCATACAGTTGCAAAAATGGTTCATATGACTGTGAAACACAGGCTTTCTGATACAGTTGCATTTTCCAGCACCTGCTTTATACCAGCTGCAGAGTTCCAGGGAATTTTACTACAGTTCTTGTTAAAAATAAGTCTTTCCAAGTGGCTGAGGAATCAAACAGAAAACAATGCTATAATTTTGCGTCTGCAGTTGTCAGCATTGCACAAAGGACATAACATCCCTTCTGTACAGTACAAGAAAAGAAGATACAGTAACTACCTCATCCTTACAATGAGCAGAAATGCAATGCATGCTTTCACTGGGAAGAAATTTTGTCTTGGAAACTGGAGTTCATAGGTGGTTTGAAAGGCTGAGTAAAAATATGCTTAACCAGAACCCTACTGCATGTAAAATTCAGACATGTATTAATGTCCATCTCCTAATTATGCTTCACTACATCAGCAGATGAGTCTAATGAAAGAAACAATGATAAATCTCCACTGTTACAGTATGTTACAGGTGCCATCACGGTTACCATTTATAAATAAAATCAATAAGTGTTCTAAATATTCTCCTCTGCACTTCATAGATTTTTTTTTTCCTCAGCACAACCAATTATAGAAAAAGGGAAAGGCTCATGTCCCTTAAAAGAATTATTTTGTTCTGTGGTAATCTTGCCATTTTGAGTGTTAGTCTCTACTGTCTTTCATCTTACAACATCGTGCTATGTGGAGACCTGTACTCAATAGAGAGCAGTGGTTATGCATGAAATACTAATAACTAGACCTTAAAATGAAGACCAATGCTGGAAAGGTGTTCAGAGCTGTTATGGGGAGACTCTTCAAAGGCAGAGCTTTTCCTCCCTCCTTTCCAGTATCATTAGCTGTGATTCTCTCCAGTGCCCCAGACTCTCTGCCCTTTGCCCTGCTTGCAGTAGCAGTCTTGTCTTGAGCAGTCCCAGGATGAATCCACATCCAGTTTGCAGCACAGATTCATAAATGGAGAGCAGCAGTAAAATACTTAGCACATGCTGCCTTGGACACCATGAGCTACACAGTCTCTTTGAGCTAAGTTCTCTCACATAGCTGGTGACCTGCAGTAGGCTGTAGGGATCCTTTTTTCGGTCCTTGTCACTTTGACTGGCTTATATAGTCTTAAAAATGTCAGTTTTACCACAAACAGCATAGCTAAGAGCCTAAATATGGATCTTCGATGGTATCCCACAGCATTTAAATTAACATTATTGTTAGTTAATTCAAAGATAAGAAACTTCAAGCAAACTAGTTTGAGTATGGCAGTTGCCTGGTTTTTGTTCCCCTTTTTGACCTCTGAATGAAACAAAACTCTTTCCTCCCTTTATGACATCACTCTACCAAAGTAAAAGTCATTGCTAGTTTGGTGTGGCTTCAAAACCTGTATGACTGCAGAACTGAATGCTGGAATCATGTTTGTGGCTCAGTGCCTTGGGCAACTGCACATGCATACAGAAGTACATGCTCTACAGTCTTGAGAGCTGGTTCAGAAGATGGACTGCAGTGGTTTTGGATACATGTTACTTATGCCCAACCTCAGAATCCCCAGACTTACCTCTGTTCCCCTGCAGTATTCATGTACGGAGATGTGATTTGACCACCATGGGTTTGATAAAGTAGAGAAAGCACAGCAGTGTCGGCCAGATCCACTAGCTGCTGCTGAAAGTTAGGTCAGCATGGAGGATGTTCTGGCTTAACTTGGAGTAGTGCCTGAAGCTAAAAGCATCAACTGTCACTAGGGTATAAAGATGATTTATCACTATCTTATGCTTAAGTCTTTCTTTCAGATCTCTTCCCCTCCCTGCACCCCACCTGAATTAAGTATTGCTTGGCTGATTTTTTGAGTTCGACCTCAGACCTCACAGGCAATGATAGAACATTCTAGAAAATGTCACTAAGTCTATACCAGATCCTTTTGGAGGTAGTGTTTAATATATGTTTATGCTGGCTTATAAGATGGTGCAGTTAATTGAATATGCCTTCCACTGATTAAAACAAGAAACAGACTACTTCCCTGAGCTAAATTAAGTGATCTACATGAAGCTAAAGTAAGCAACTGAAATTTTGCTATCAGGTTTCATTTCTTGCTGACCTGATTTGTTTGTTGAAGATTTATTCGCATTTTAACTTACAGAGGTTGATACTATTCACTTACCAGCAAAATCAAGATGGAAAGTATTTTTGCTGGTAGAAAAAAAAATGTATGTGTTCATCATTATTTTGAGATTAAAAGTGTGAACTGCTGCCTGTCAAGAAATTTTTCTCCCTTCATTGGTTTCTGAACGTGAATTTCACACGTTGTCAGGGATTTTGTCCTGCTTTCGAGTGTTCATTTTTTTAATGGTGAGAAAGTTACTTTGAAGAAGTGAAATTCTGTATTTGCATATGAAACAGCAGTGATTTAACTATCATTTAAGATGTAAGTAAGGCAATTTATAAATAAATCACCTTCAAAAATTCTTTTATTTTAATATTGGCTATGTAACAAGCAAAAAAAGGAGAATCTAGCTTCAACAAACATAGTTTAAGATGAGCTCCAGTACATTTCTTTCAATGGGGCAAAACTAAGGCTGCCTCTTCTGGCATCAGTTCTTTTAAACAGTTAAAACCAACATCTACTCCTTGTTAAAACATGTCTGGCACCATTTTGGAGCATTTTAAAATAGTTTGCTAATTGTACTAACAGTTTCTAAACACAAGGAAGGGCTTTTGATATCTAAGCTGCTAATTCTGCTTTCACTGACTTCCCTTTCCTTACTTTTTTTTAGGGTTAGTAAATCTGTCCTCTGCTGTGAGAAGTTGTAACAAATGAATCCTAATGTTGAAAGTTGCAGGATTGTGCATTGTCAATTTGTAGTAAATAAATACTAATGCTTTATGTCACCACCGTTGTTTTTCCCTGGCATTACCACTTCTGATCTTTTTAATCTACACACTTGCTTTTTGACCTTTTCACTATCACTGTTTCAATTATATGAAAACAGAAAGATAGATATTTACAACTGAGTAGAAGTTGGAAGTAACAATTAAGAAGGCAAAGCTTATTTTCCTCCTATTCCAGCTCTTCTCTTCTAGTCAAATGCTGTTAACAGAAGTGATTTCTGCCTAGTAGATGAACAGTGAAAGCACAATTGAGATTTCTGAAAGACACTTTTTAATTGCGCTGCCAGCCTCAGACTCTCCAGAGTCTGACTCAGCTAAGCAGTGTTTTCCTCCTCCCCCTCTGTCTTGTCAGTGTGAGTTCACAGTTGGTGGGGCACGTGCCTGCCATACAGATAGTGCACTTGAACAGTCATCATCTGTAGTCCATAGGGCAGCTAAACTGGGTATACTGGCAGTGGGGTGTACCAGGCAAGCAAACCAAGTCCCTTCCTGTACAAAAAAAACCTCAGCTCAAGAAACCAAGTTTTCATCTTTGATCTACAGTTACTTTCTCGTTATTTATTTAACAAGAACCCCACTACCACTGCAGCCCAGCAGCCTAAACCAGCGCCATGTGTTTTGCATGCAGTTAGTAGGAATGGGTAGTTTACCCATGGAAAGCTATTTGCCTCTGATTTCACACAGGTTATCAGTAGGAGGAGTTATTCTTGGCAGTTAAGCAGTATTTAGGCTTTTATTCAGGAGCCACAGTACCTGTAGTTTAGATTACACAGAGATAGTAAAAAGCTTTCCTACAAGTTTTCTTCAGCAAAGTAATGAGGATAAAAGAGGTAGTTGAAATTCTAACCAAAAATGTATTCTTTACATTTATTCATTCTACAAGGCATTCCCTCTTGACATCAAGTATCCTTCCAAGCATGTTTCACAAGTCTAGTGGAAGTCTTAATGTAAAAACTTTTTGGAAAAAATACATTAAACAAGTATTCAAAGAAATCTTTGCATGTTTTAGTAAAAATTACATTAGATCTGGCTCAAAAGTATTTATCTTTTCCAAGGGTACTTATAACTTGCCATTAATTGTAATGAGTCCAGTGGTTGTCCATTTTATCATGTTAATAAGTACTTGCTCAGACTAATACCAGATTATTCATGAAAGGCTTCGTAAGCATGAATAAAGGTTTCATAATTTGGCTCAGTGTATTTAAAATGTCAAAAGGCAAGTCCCTAGCTGACTGTCTTCCTCTCCCAAAGTATAGGACTTACCTGATTCCTTCTTAGGGGACTACTGCATCTTTTCTGTTTGGTGTAAAGGCTAAGTTACAATATGTGATATGCAGAGTCCTGCCAGTAATAAAAATTCTGTTCAAGAAAATTGAATATTTATTCCTATGCTTTGTATTTATTAGGTAGGACCCAGTTAAAATTAAGTTTTAGACTGTGCTTCAGTAAGCCGTTTGGTGAGCAGCCTGAGCACAGTTTTTGTTACATAGTTTTCCTTTTTTTCTGAAGCTTTTCTTTGTTAAGACCGTAAACAAATGTTAATATTAATGAATACCTTACTGAAATGAAAAATATGGGGAAAACATCCAGAAGAAGATTGCATTAGTAAGTAACTGAAATTCAGTTACTATTGTTTGTGTCAGATGAATATTCTGGGATTTTTTTTTTTAAACTCAAAACATTAAATATTGTTTTTCCCTAATCATATAAATCTATGGCGTGGTCCTTGTGCTACATTAGTCACTCTTTCCACTTAGCCCTGCTATCATGAAAAAAAAATTACACCTCAAATCATACTGCCTGGACTAATTCATTTTAGACCTCTTCTGAAGATCTAACTGCTGAAATACTATTTCCTTTTTAATTAAGAGGCTAAGAAAATAAGAAAAATTAGGTCCTTACTAATGGGACGAAGGGGTTTTCAGTCTGAATACACAGCAACTCTTTCTGGCAATCCTTCTCTAGAAATACATTGCTCAGGGGTGACACTCTTTGGGTTTAGGTTTGGATGTTTGATGGCAAGCAAACTAGGAATAGATGATGTTACTTAATGCAGGGTTAGTTGTGTCATTGATGAGTCACTGTCTAGCTAACTGTGTTCTTTTTAATCTGCTTTATTCATTACTTTTCCCTCTCCTAACTGTGAAATGAATATTTATTTTAGACCTTGATTAAAGTAAATCATATAATGATGAGTAAATTTTTTCATTTCATTATGTTGTTGTGTTTGAGGTTTTTTTCTGTTGTTGCTCCTGAGGCAGTAGTTGAAGTAAATAGGAAGAATTTGCTCGTTACCTCGCAAAGTCACACTTTTTTTTTGGTAGCTTATGTAAATGCCATGTCATAGTAATTCATCTATCAGTTCATTTGACTCTTTTCTTTGGAGACTTTTCACTCCTATTCCACTTACCAAGGAGACTAAACATAATGTGCCAGAATCAAACAAAATAATGATTATTTAAAACAAACAAGCAAAAAAAATACAAAACACCACACCAGCCAAACAAACACAAACCTACAATTTGCAATAATTTTTGTTTTAAAGTCTCAGTAACATGCACTGAATATCTGCTGGGGAAGGGAAGGTAGTATTCTCTTAGTTATTTTTTATATGTCTTAAAGGTCCTAGACGGGAATTTTTGGAGCTCCCTTTTGCCGTAAACCGATTACAAGGTGGTGGCATTGTAACTCCTGCTCAAGGTAGAAAGAAGAGGAGCCTTTATTTATGAAAGCCTCTGTGTGTATGTTTCCCTTAACTGATAACTGCCCTGATAACTGTCTCAGGCTGCATTTTAGGTTTTCCTCCTCCTTAGGAGCTCAAGTCTAGAAGAACTCTTCTAGCTTCTCTAGAAGAGCTCTGCATTTTGTAACTTCCCTTAAGCACTTGAAACAGAATAAAATTAGCATAGTCTTTTAATTGTGTTGCTAATGTTGAAAAAAATAATGATGAGGCTGATAGTAAACTTGTTAATACCTTCTATTAGGTTGAAGTTATGAACAACAGCACAAACAATTTAGCTTTCTGGCCTCAGTAACTCAGAAGACAGCGCTGTTATAATAGGCATGTGAGTCATGCTTGTTACCTCTCTAAATACAAAAGGAGAAGGCCAGCAAAGTAGCAATACTTTACTTAGAGGTTAAGATGTTGAAATGTGAAATGTGCTTGAAAACTGAAACAAAACAAATGTATCAAGGGAGTTAGGAAGGTGGCTGATAGTTGTTACAAAGCAAGCAGGTTTTCACCTTGCTGCATGACCAGTTCTATAAATTGTGAGATACTGTGTCTTTCAGGGGTTGGGGGCAGGGGGCCATTTCATTGATTCTCTGATTGAATTGCTTTTACAACTGAACAAGTCAGAGCAGCTTTGTCTGCCTAACGTGTTGCTAGTGTCAATGAAACTGCTTTGCTTCTTGGTACTTTCCCCTCGCTATAAACACAGTAGGCAGATGCTTTATCAGTTACCTCTTTAGTTCATAACCTTCACCTGCCTTCCTATAAGCTCTGCATGCGCTGTGTTTCAGATTCAAATAAGCCTTTAGACACCAGGTTCTTCTAATTTAAGTGAGAAGTGGGGAACTGTATAGAATCAGAAGCAGTGTTTTGGATCTGGGCTCTGGTGTTTGTGATGCTGATGTGAGAGGCCCTAAAGAGGAGAAGGCAGTGAGCCGTGTGAGCACCAGGTATGACACAGCGCTGAAGGGCTTCACTGCCGCAGTTTTGTTTTTACCTCTTAGCTTGACAACAACATGCGTCATGGCAAACAGGCAGAGGTCAGGGAATGTTCCTTACAGGTGACCAGGTAGTCTTTCGGCTGTAGTAAATAACACAGCTGTGTTTGTTACTCTACAAATGAGATGGCTTGTTATGTAATCTCCTGCTAGGGTAAGGTTTGTCTCTCAGTGGATCCAGAGAACTGTTCTGTCCTTTGATTATCTTGTTTTGCTAACTGATTAATAGTGCACTTAGTTTAATGATGTTTGGCTTTGTTAGTACTGACATTCATGTGCATTTTTTAAAATAGAATGTCATACTTCTTTCAGAAAAAGTTCCAACCTATTTGAAAAACTGGTTTTAAGCTCTATGTCAATGATTATGTATCTTCTGATAAACATTTTTGTGGGAATTTTTTTTCAGTGCTGCTTTAATTGTTTTTTCTTAAAGTAATTTTGGAACAGACTGGGAAAAACATGCCAACCCTAAATTATCTGTGCTAAAATAACTTCATGTTAACTCTTTTCACTATTAAATTAAAAAATCTAACATCCTGGATAATATCAGTTAAAAGCTTAGAGAAAGCATCATATGCTGTATAAGAAAGACAATAATAAAATAAAGTTAGAACCAGATTCTAGTTGATGTAAAAAGCAATGTTGGCTACACAGGAAAATTTCATACCAAAATCTTCATATGTTAGGGCATCCATTATTTGCAGTAGTGCTTAGGAGCTTACTAGTAAATATTCAGGAAATAAGAAGGAAAAAACCCCATTAGTTCATATTAATAAAAGCATAGTATTTGGGAGAAAAGTTCCAAATATGTTAACTCCTGCACAGTTCAGTAGCTGTATGCACTGAACTTACTCCTTCAGTTCAGAGTCTTATGAAAATAAATGCAGTGTGTATTGCTCTGTTTTGAAATGCTTCTTGAGAACAGAAAAAGAGAATTAAGGCTATAATTAGAAATCTCATAGGAGTTTTTGGGCTTGTACTGTGCAGTACTGTAACTTTGTACACCCATGTCACAAGTCCTGTCCCCAGGACACAACTTTTGGAAGCTGG
>VWZP01009933.1:365030-414587 GCA_013396995.1 Dicaeum eximium | reverse complement strand
AAGACAAACTCTTAGGGCAGCACCTTGCAAGATCTTTAAAAGAAATACTTGGAGCAATGGAAAATATGTAAAAGAATGGAAGGGAAGAAATTATACAGGAGAAAAGTAGAGATTGCAAAAATATGGTTATTAATTTTGTAGTAAGATATGATCCTGCCATTTATTACTGANTTCAATAGCCAGGGTCATCTCCTAGTTCTTTTGCGAGACTTTCAATGTTCTGCTTTTGACCTGCCAAGGTGCCACTATTGCATATTTCTCTTATGTTGACAGCAGACTTCATGTGTTTTGAGAGACTTCAAAGAAAGAATGGTTAGTCTGTACATAGTTTTGGAATCAAGACATTTCTCTTATTTTTCCATTTCTCTTATTTTTGCTGGCAGAAGATATACTTCCACAGTAAGGAAGGATTCTGTTAAGAAAACAATTCTCCACCTGCTGCCATTAGATGATTCCAAACTGTGTTGTTCTAACAGGTTCCTCTGTCTCATTTCATATGCTGAATTACCAAGACCAATTAATTGCTTTAGATTTTCTTCCCTACCCACAGCCCCTTTCTTCCCATCAAAACCAGTTTAGCTTAGTTTAGATTAGTTTAGCCCTTCTGCTCTTCCATATGAGGGCTTTAATTTGAGTTATTGATTTATACCTGGTTTTTTTCTTCCACTTATGCATCAGAAAATTAAATCTCACAGTTTATTTTAGGATTGTAAAACTTGAAGTTTTCCAGTGTTCAGAAGTTGTTTAGATCCTGCCTAATATGCTACATAAGCTTCTATTTGTGCTGTTATATTTAACTGTGCAGGTTTAGTGTCTGCCTTCAGCAGGAATAATAAGTAACAAATAACTGGAACTGTAAAAAGAAAGTCTTCATATGATTGCCTAGTTTTTTACTGTTCAGAAAGAATAATGTGTGCTATTGACATTTAGGAACTGTGATAAGCACTTAGTTGCATAGCAGTTTTTCTGTGTTTCTGAAATTGTGATACAATGCAACAAACACCAAAGGAGTGATATGCTTTGTAATCTGTTTATTTCACTTCAATTTCACTTTTTTTCAGTTACTGAATATAACTACTGAAACGGCTACATATTTTCAAGTGCAAAGCCATACAGGTTTTGTCATTAATGTAAAAATAGCAGATTATTTGAATCAAATTTTGAAGATAACTAGAAATGAAACATTGCTTTAAATGGTCATTGCTTGGAGCAGAAAAAAAAAAACAAACATATTTTATCTCTTCTGGGGAATCTAAATTGATAGTAAAGAAACAGCAAACACTTGCAGTTTCAACAGCAGGGCATGTTCAGCCAAGAAATGTAATGCAGGAAATGAAAAGTAGCAATATTTATGCCATTGAATCATGTCCCATTTATGTGACTTCGGTACATATGCACACACACTGCTTTTTGCTGAGCTTCAATTAAGTTTTGAGTACTTACAGAAAAAGCCATAAATAAGGAAACTGGTTCTGTTCTTACTGGTTTTGGTATTGCTTTCTCAGTAAACAGAACGTCGGTCAAGATGTCACACAATGGACCATTATTCCCCTTATATTTGAAAAAATTAACATCACTAGTAAATTCAAAATTTACACGTTTTTTCTTGAAAGTGAGCTAATTCTGTAGCAACACTTACAAAATGGTGACATGGTGCTGAACATGTTTCTATAGCTGTAGAGCACATATAGTACACATACCTGAGTACTGATACTTTGAGTTACTTTTGTTTTTGAAGACTTGCAGTGGATCAACAATACTTCTGTAACTTCACAGGCCTGGGAAATGGGTCTGTTTGGTAGTTTTGATAACTGCTTGGTAACAACATTTAGATAACCTCCCTTTTCCTGGTTAGATTCTCTGTTTGGAGTAATCTGCTGTAGGATCAGATAAGCAAACTCATTTTTCCTCAGGTAATTTGTCTAATTTCAGAATCTTGATGGGATAAAGATATCTTTGTGTTTGCTGCCCTTACTTGGGGCAGTAGGTCCAGTGTATCATATTTCATCATTGCTCTTTCTGGAGCATATTTTTAATGCTTCTTTTATGCATATTTTTAACATACAGAAGAAGGGATTAGTATTCCGAAGTTCTCTGTTGTTCAGAAAAATAAATACCTTATACCCTAGATACTTCTTCCTTTAGATAATTTGCAGGTATTGGAAAAAAAAGTCTGTATTTTTAAAGGCTTCATGTGTGTTCGTATGTCAAAGCTCCTTTCTCCTAATTTATAGGAAATTTTCTTTAACAAACCTCACTGATCATGAAACAACTTGATACTTACCTTGTAATTCCCAGAACAGTCCCATTTATCTTCTGCCCCAGATGTTTTCCTGCTTGCCTGCCTTCCTGAAGGTGCCTAATGCTTTATGGTTATACTTTGCTTGTTTTGCCTTTCTTTTTTTTTTCATGTGATTACAATTTGTCAGAGCCTTTTTTCTGGGCCAGGGTGGGATTCATATGGTCCTCTGTGGGACTGATGAGGCAATATAATGTCAGCCGTAGGATGCCTGTCCTGCCAAGAACCTTGGGAGTCATAATTTATGTGGCAACTGTGTCTTGGGGGAAAAAAAAAAATCTTCCCTTCACAATCTTACATAATGCATTTGAGTTTTATGCCTGAAAGTTCTTGGGGAGTGCATTCCTGAATGGGTTATCCTTACTCTTTTGTACAGGAGGATTTGGAGGAATGGAAATAGGTTTGTTTTTCTCAGAGATCAGAGGCTAGAAGGCAACCCGTCACCATCTTAGAAAATTCAAGTAATTTTTTTTCCTGTTTTTCACATGGAGTGTTGTATTCTGGTTTCATAAACTAGCTGAGTATGTTTTTTGACAAAGAACAACAACTCATTAACTCTTAAATTGTTACAAATCTTCATTGAATATTTACAAGAAAACAAATGTTCATGTGATTAGTTCATCTCTTCTGAAACTCTCACTGTCTCCAAACAATCATGTGTAAGATTATGGTGAATAAAAAACTTAAAAGGAAACTTTGTGTTGGTGAAGTTAGTGGAAAGTTTGTTTCAGCCTTAATTATAAAGGAACTGCTGTCTTTGTGTGGTTCTTTGCTTTGTTCTATTCTGCATCTTTTCTGGTTTTGATTGGGTTTTGTGGTTTTTGTTTTATTCTGCTCCTTGTCTGGGCTAGCAATTTTTATTGTGTTATTTGCAAATAAGTTTGGAGGGAAAACCTGAGGACATGAGGATTGGAGTGAGGACAGGGATATGGGAGAGATGGAGTGTCAGATCCAACAACCACAGATTAGTCAAAAAGGAAGTCAAATGCACCTAATTTTGTATAGTGCTAGCCAGAACTGGCATAGTTTTGTGATCAAAATTCTCAAGCAGTTTATTTCAAGCCACCTCTTCCATACTGTCCCCCCGCTGCCCCCTTGTTTTCTCTTTAGGCCATAAACCTTTTGTCAAACTTGTTGCATCCTCCCAAGTCGAGGCTTGACATGCATGCAGGAACATACAGACTTGGAAGACAAAATAGAACTTGATCTCTCAAAATTATTTTTCTTTTCTGATGATCTTGCTGATTATCTAGCTTGGAGCCAGAAAATAGTTCATGGGGAGCACTTTTCTTACTGACTTCCAGGAAAGT
Organism: Dicaeum eximium; assembly: GCA_013396995.1. Classification (NCBI taxonomy): domain Eukaryota; kingdom Metazoa; phylum Chordata; class Aves; order Passeriformes; family Dicaeidae; genus Dicaeum; species Dicaeum eximium. The sequence continues at coordinate 410,978 of VWZP01009933.1, read as the reverse complement.
AGGGAGGAGTTCTGCTCTTTAAATGGAGTTTTTAGTGGAGCTTCTCCATACTGTTGTATGTAGTCTAGACGAGCAAAACTTCCTTGGGTTATGTTTCCCACTTTAATTGTATCTCCTATTTAAGAGTTTTTCAAAGGGATTAGATTACTCCTTATGCAGGAGCACAAAGCTACTGAAAGAATAAACTGAGAAGTGTGCGAGGAGTTCTGTAAGGAAGTCCAAGCTAATGTTACTACTTCTAGCTTCCAGCTGAGAATATCTGTCCTTTTTTATGGAGAAGCTGTGTCTGTTTGAAAACTTGGTTCTATAGATTTTTTGTTATCCACCTCTAATTTTCTTCTTCTCAAGTAGTGAAGAGCCTTCCTGCCTCCTTTTGAAAGAAAAAATGTAACTGGAACAGACCAGAATTAAGAAAACTCCCTATATGCATACTGTTTGTTGTTGTTCTCTTAGTGAAATAACTCAAAATACATAGTAAATAGGTTAGATAACTTAATTAATTATCCTAATTTAAATTTAGCAGTTAATGATACTGAAAACTGAAGATCAAATACTATCTCAGACACTGTATGTTAGACACACCTCTGCCAATTGATTTTAAGATGCATGTTATTAATATGAGGCTGTAAAAATAACACTTGCCCACAAACTTTAGATGAATAATGCATAAAGAGTTCTCTGTGGGAGACCTTGAAGTGTGTGAAAAACTGTTAATTCAGATTATGCCATCCATGCCCTTTTCATTTGGTTTAAATTCTTATTACATAATACAACCTGCAAAAGATGACTGATGTGCAATTTGAATGGATTTACTTGTTTTGAGGTAATGTCAGCCTTTATAGTTCAAATCAGCTGGTCGTTATAGCTGTATTAAGCATATTACAGTCGATTTATATGGACACAGCATGTTCATTTTCCAGATTATTTTCCAGAAATATAATTTTCTCCTTATTTGCATATAGCATATAATTTTTGTTGATTTTCTGTTTCTGAGGCCTGTAGCTGTTGTCCTCTTACTTGACGGATCCAAAAGTAGTGATGACCTCTTGTCAACATTTTTTTACTTTCTCTTCCTATAGATAAATGATGAGAAGCAAAACCTAAACTATGCTTATTTTCTAGCTCTAAAAATAAATACCATATTTTATAACAAAGCAGATATATTTTTATCTGTTTACAGTTTCAGTTATACTTAACACTTTCCTTACACTTTAAAGAAATTAATACAACTAGGAAGTTGTTTCCTGTATTTTGCTCCTTTCTATGTATTTCCTGTTTTCCCAAGGAAAAAATCAATTTTTTATGTCTCTAAAATGTTTTTCTTTGTGATGCAATGTTCTGCTGAAGTGAATGTTTTTCTTTTATGAAATTTCTTAGTGTTCTGCTTAGCATTCCACCCAAGAGGAGGCTGAAAATTTGAGAGTAAGCTACATTTTTACATGTCATCCCAATTTAATCATTTAATGCAGTTACCCAGAATCCATTTTTATGTATTGCATTATATGCTTTTTTTGACCTAATATGAAGTCAGTCATAAATACCATAAATATTAACTGTGTTGAATACCAGCCTCTTATTTAGCATATATTTCATACCTAAGAGAAATTAGATATCAACAGCAGAGCAGATTGCCTTAATTAAAAATATTTACATTATATGTAATGACATCTCTTCAACTTTTAGCTTCAGATACATGGTAGTTACTTCATATATCCAGAATGACTGTGAAGACTTAGAATCCATTTGACAGAAGAGATTCTGTGTTCATGCCAGTGATCTGTCTCCCATTTACCGGCCTGAAGTAATATTCATCGAAAGGTGGTGCTTGTTTGATGATGTAATACAAGGTGTTGGGTAAGAGGCTGGTAAAGATGAGAAAATCCTGCCAAAGCCACAGTGGTTTCATTGAATCTGTATTGATTCACGCCAGTTGCAGTTGGTGTTCAGCAATTACAGATAACTATTTTTCTTTGATTGTCCCAAGTTTCAATTGAGTTGCAACTTCTCAATGAACAGAAACCTTTTCATTTTAAAATGTATTTTTCTGTTTAGCATTTTATTTTCATTGTTAGAATGTATGTAATGCTAATGTTTCCATCATAACAGATGTTGCGATGCATAGAAACAGTATAGCACTGCTGTTTGTTTATTTCATCCAAACCATGTTAGAGTGACTTAAATGTCCCTTCTGATTCGTAGTGTGATGAAAGAAGCCACTGTTGCCACCAAAGGCCTGCTTTCTAGCAAGATGGTTCCAGAGTTAAACCTCCATTTTGCAGTTTAAGTGTAGAGCTAGAACGTTCTGTCTTGAAAATATTTTCAAATATTCAGAACTCACAAAATAGGGTTATTGAATAAGAAAAGAAGCAGTACTGGAAAAATAAGTTGTGTGAAGAGAAACTTCAACTCATCCATCAGTAGATCTTTTCAGCTGTATTTTAGTAAGGTACATATATGTGGTAAATACTGCTGAATGGTTACAGAAAATGACAAATCACTTAAATCACCTTCTTTCTTTATTGTGTAATGTGTCATGAAAGGTGTATATGGCATATATTGGGGCAGGATTTCCTTCAGTTCCAGAATTTTTTACAGTTCCTGACTATGAACACTTCTGCTTCATTTTCTTCAATAAATAACATGTGGAAGAAAGAATGAGAGTTTTAAGTTTTTCATACTGATTCTAAAAAAAGGAGGAAATCTGTCTTGAATCAGTATATTTTGCTTCTAATCAAACCCATTCTATTGAACTATAACTTAATCTTTTAATAAAACGAACCAATGAATCACCATTTAGAGATTTCAGTTTTTCAAAAAATTTTTCTATACAAGTGAAAAAAATACGTAACTGTTGTTTGTTTAGTGAAAGAGGAGCAATATTGGTATAACACTGGGTCTCACTTAAAGAGCTGCAAGCACAATAACAGATTTATTTATATTCAGCATATAACTTAACCTCTATCAGCTTTAGAAAGAGTTTGTATTATGCATACAGGAAAAGGATGTGTGATAAGTGTCTTCATTCAGATATTATTGCAGTATAGATGTTACATATCAGAACATTTTAAAATTTTGGCAAAGGATTATGCACTTTTAATACATTTCAGTTTGAATACATTTTGGTCCATATTAAAATATTGTAAAATATTTTGTCAGCAGACCAATTGCATTTCTCATAAAAAAAGTAAGTTTTAGCTGTTACCCTTTAAAAGGCAGCATATCTCATGAGTAAATCCAAATTAAGGATATGTACACCACGGAAGTTTGTTGGTGTTTACCTCATTTATGTTCCATACAATCATTGTTGCATTTTTCCTTCACCGTTGCCATTGGGTGGGCAGGGATTGCTGCAATGGAGGTAGCTGCAGGGGCTTGCAGTATACCAGATATTCCTGGTTACCCACTCTTCTCATAATTTTCCACAGTGAAACAGAGTTAATGATATTTTGCCCCTTTTACTTGCAAACTGCCTACCTGGTTCCTCCTGTCTGGTGGATTCTTCTTGCAGAAAACCTTAATTTAGTAGTATATACAGTCCCATGAGTGATAAATCTAAATTATCCAGTTTGCTGTGATTTCATGAACATTTACTGTAATGTGGATCCCTAGAGAAAGAAATCTAGCACCTTGAAAATTGCAGTACCTCATCTTATTCTCAAGAGACCAAAAATCTCTCAGAAGTCTTTTCCAATCTCTCATTCCTGGGCCAAGTAATTGAGAAAATAATAACTAACAATCTCCATTAACACATGCCATATGTGAACATCTCAAATGTCCCACCCTCAGGGTTCAAAGTAGGGCAGAGCTCACAGATAAGAAGGAGGTCCATATAAAAACCAAGTCTTGATTCTAATACAGTTCTTCTGTAATCAGCCTGATCTGAAGGAGGGGCTGATTACTGAATTAGTATGTCTACACTTCATTTAGTTTTTCTGAGGGTTTACATGTTCATATATGCAGGAAAGAAAAATGTAGGAACCTCTTAATTTATTCTTAAAATAGATGTATTAGAAGTTAGAGTCCAGTATTGTATTTCTCACTGTTCAAAAAAGTATGCAAAGAAATTTTTAAAAAAGGAAAAAATATGTTCCATAAGCAATAACATAAATTAATTTAAAAATTAATCAGTGAGTATAACTGCAACAAGCATAGCACGTATCTGCAGCTACAGTTGTGATGTAAATATATATATATCTGTATAATATATATATCTGTATCAAAGAGGAAACCCAAAGCAATTATCTTAAATTCAGTTCCTCAAGAACTGCATGATAAATGTATGCAGCTTTGGAATCCAGTAAAGCTTGTGATTCGTTAAGAGCTCTGACACTGCCAAAGAGTGAACTCAATTTAAATATCTAGGTTTTATGTCCAGAAAATAAAGTGTCTGTTCCCATCTACAGTACAGAATTCAGTATGGAATTACAGGAGTTACTTGCCTTTAGGGTTCAGTAGACAGTACCTCTTGTTTTGTTTGGTTGATCTTCTCTTTTTAGTATGATAAACTGATGTTCAGGAATGTAAAAGCTAGATTCCTTGCAAGCTTTCTGAAAGGACACAGAACAGTTTAACGTCTTTAAAGGAAGTTAAGGCAAAAATGTCTGGCTCATGAACTGTGTTCCAACAGAATGTGAAAGAGTGCTAGTTTTGCAGTGCAGTAACAAGTGATGTGTTATTTGTTGTTGGGTGTTTTCCTCAAAGGGCGCTAGTTTATCGACTTATCTACAAGGCCTTCATCAAACAAGAGAGTTTAAAATTGCAGACAGAGCTGTCAATCAGGGCTGTTCATATGCAATTATTTGTTTATGTCTGTTAAGTTTTAAGAGCTTAGTGTGGGATAAAAATAAAGTAATGGCTAGTGGAAGGTTATCTGAGGAAACAGTTAAGAAGAACATGGTTTGCGTGGAAAAGGTAAAGGATGCAGTGGTGAAACAGGTAAGGATGCAGTGGTGAAAGGTTCATGAGTGTGTTCATGGTTTGTTTGTCTATAGCTTTCACTTTTGCTGTTTGGTCTGCTTAATAGTTCTGATTTCAGAAGGTTGCTGTCTGGCTCCAAAGTTGCCAGAAGTCTGTCTTCCCACAGTAGCTTAACATTGCATTAACACAATTGCATATGCTTGATAGTTTTTTATGTCAAAGTCTTCTTGCTAGTTAAGTAATGTTAGTGACAGCTGAGACATTAATCTTCAGGGTGATACAGGCAAGGTAATCTATTCTGAATGTGTGATCTCAGGTTTTAATGAAATACAATGGGGTTTTTTCTGTATTGATCAGAAGAGGGAAATCATAGATTTTAGTTAGAAGCTGGAAAAGGCCCTTTCACGCATCTCACATGGTGCCAAGGAAAGCAATATCAAATGTTTTTGCTTGGCTCTTTTTTCTCTTCTTTTTTTTTCCTTATCACCCTCTTTAGTTTATAAATATTCACTTTTCAGTAAGTCAATAGATACAGTTCACTGTAAGGTCCTGTTTCAAGGCAATGGAGCTGCTTTCTCTTTGCCTTTTAGAGAAACTGTAGTGCAGAGTTGAGAAATTATAGACTCAGGTCCTCTTTCACACTATTTCCTCTATACACTATTTTCTAACATAGATCCATGTTTTCATTTGCACTAAGAATTTTGAACTATTTCCAGCCACACCATTTAAAAGTAGTGAAGCACATATGCTGTGTCTGGCATTTATTCACAGTATTAAGCCTTGCTCTTCTGCTTCTCCTTACACCTGTTCTGTTCCTCTATGTTCAGGACTGTTTTCTCTTGCAGAGTTACTGTTGCAGTACTGGCTTTGCTGATGATACAGATTGTACCAAAAACCCCCTAGAATTCAGATAGGCTCATTCAGGTAAATGTTTTCCAGAGTAAGTGATTTCAGTAGTGTGTGACTTCTGAAATTTAAGATTCATACAAACACAGAAGGATCAGTCTGTTCTAAATTTGGAGAACCAACCACAATATTGTGGCTTGAACAGAGTTTTGTTACCTGTGGTATACTTAACACAGTGACTTGTTAGAATTGGTGTAGATGTGAGTTACCTTTTTGTAAAATACATTCCTGTAGTACTTTTATGTAAAAGGTTTCTGCAATTTCTTTTAGGTTGTAGTGAGTTACAGGTTTCTCACACAGTCATGTTAATGTGTGTGATGTTTGCATGACTGTAACCAAAGTGATAATGCTTGTGATAATGTCCTAAGAGTCAGCTGAATGGACTATTTATCATCTCTCTGGCAAGCAGCTTCATAAGTTTTTTTAGGATTAAGTACACGTGTTTGTTTAGTACGAAAAGTAAAGATACAGGACGTACAGTATTGTTGTCAAAGTTTAGGTGTTGAGATGGGAACTGTAGTGGTGACATTTTTGGGGGTTTAGGATTGGCATCAGCCTTCTTTGAAATGTGATCTAAAGGCAATGGAATAAGGAATGGAAAAAGGTAGATGTCTTCTCATTCGTAAATTACCTTTTCTTCTATCAGCCTGCTTCCTGGTTTATTTGCAGTTATTACCCTCACCAGATTCTTCAGTTTCAGCTTTTCTTTTGTAGCCTGACTCAGACAACATACTTTAGGGATTACCAAATATAGTCCACAGTCAAACTCAGTCCCTGGTATTCTGCAAATGCAATTCACAATTTAATTATGAAAGTGTAGAATCACATGGCACACCCAGCTTCTTCAGTTCTCTAGAAGCTGTTAGGCATATCCATCATTACATAGTTCAGGAGGAGCAGCTGTGTCCTTCTTTGTTTGATGCCATTTGCCTGTGGATCACAACCTCATGGTAGTCTGTCACTGTGACACTTGGATGAGTAATTTGGTTTCTCTGAATTCTTGTTCTGCTTGTTGCTTATTCCAACATCTTTATTTATTCATGTTGGGAAGAAAGACCAGCATTAATATGGACAAGGACTCTTGGTGAAAAGGGCTACTTACATCATCTGTCTTCAGGCTTTTTGGGGGGTGTATGTCTAAGGTTCAACAGCTGTATTTCTGTCAGTGTGGGTACTGCTGGTACATCACTTGAACATTTAATACTGAGCTGGCCTTACCTGTAATAAGATGCTTAAGATGACTGAACATGAAACAAGGCAATATAGTGGTGCCTTTACCATGAAAATAATAGTAAAAAAATCTATAGCCATATGGTTAGAGCTGTGTTTCTCTGGTATTCTTAATAAATAAGAAATTCTTTACCTCATCCACTGAATCTCTATATGGAAGTGGGGAGACCAGTACAGCAGCATCAGTTTAAATATTCTAGGAGTATTTTTAATATTTCCCTGACTTCAGGGTACACAGTCTTCCTTTTACAATTATAATCCTATGATCTTAGGAGAGTAGGAATTGACACTGCCCACAGGATACCATCTTTAAAGATGTCATTTCCTTTCCAGTCTCTTCTTACTTGTTGCCTTTATTTTGGGTTGGCTTTTTTTGTTTGATCAGTTCGCTACTTTTGGTCTTTTGGGCTTTTTTTGTGGCACATGCAACAGGAAAATGCACTCAGGAGCTGTGCTTTGTATGAAAAGAAGTAAGACTTGCTGTAAATTAAGGCCACAGAATTCCCAGTAATGCTCACAGTAAGATTGCAAGGCATTTTAAACATACAAAATCTGTCATTAGGCAACACAGCCTTTCAGACCACTTACTGTCATTCATCAAATACATATGCTTGATGTATTTCCAGTATGGTCTGATCCAAGACAAGTTACACAACTTCCAGATCTTTTTAAGACCTTGATAAGATCCTGATGGAGTTTGCCTAATTTATTGGGTTCTTGTAGGGGTAGTGATTTCTGCAGTGCTCATTCAGTAATAATTACAGGAATTACTCGCCTTTAGATTTCAGTGGACAGAAGATGAGGCTGCAAAACTGCTGAAAAGTTAGCACATTGTATTTCCATGTTTATTCCCTTTTTTTTTCTTCCCTGTTCTCCTTTTTTTCTTGATATGGTATTAGTGTTAGACCAAATACGTTGCTATTGATCCTGTAAGTGGTAAAGGTGAAGAAGGTTGCATATATTTGAAGGCTGATAGTGATTGAGCACTTTATTTCTTTTTCTTGATTAAAGGCTTTGCTTACAGCTACAGCAATGGAATTGCAAGGAGGCATGACAGAATTTGTGGATTCCTGTTAGACAATAAATTATGTGGAAGACAAACAAGCACTGATACATCTCTGAAAGCACTGACACACCAGCCATAAATGTATATAAACTCAATTTGATGACATTGCTTGTCAAGTCCTTGGTCTTCATTGGGTCAGAGTTGAATTCTAATTAGACTTGTGTTTCCTTGTCAGCAGCCTGCATTTTAACAAACATAGTTAACTCTTTTCTTCACTAAGGTATTTTCCAAGTGGCTTATGAGAGCTGAGGCAGTATTTGGGACCTCTCAGCACTATGCAGTACTTATAATATTGTGGTACAGGAGGCTGAGGTACCTTCTGCAGACCAGCAGCCACAGAAGTGTGCACAGGAAGAGCCTCTTGTTCTTGTCCAAACTGTTTTGTTCTTTATGTGGTTTTTTTCTGTCCGTTAAACTTGAGTCATGTGCTGACCCTCAGGAGGAAACACTGCAGACACCTTCAGCTTTCTGCTGCTTAAACTGAAAAGAGTATGGCCTACCAAGCGCAAAAGAATGCTGACATCAAAGTGCTAACATCTTTCATTTATAGAATGGAGTTGTTTTACTGTTCTGAGATTGGTGTTTTAGGAAAAGGTAAATGTAATTGCAGATCCAAATTTACATTTGGATAAATAATTCTCTTGGTGATGAATAACTGGGACCTCTAGATATACTGGTAACTTTCTCTGTCATAGGGCCCCTAAATAAGGAAGTATTTTCTGTATTGTGAAAAGCTGAATTTTGAAAAATAATAAGAAAACTGTTTTTCATCAAAGAAGAGGACTGATTACTGCATGGAAAAAATCTTACAGCAGAATTTGATATTCTGTTTTCTAAGGGGTTTTTGTTGGGTTTTGTGCTGGATTAAAAGCAAACCAGTGGGGGATCCCAAGTCAGAACTACAATTTAATAGGAAAATGAAAATAAAATGCAGTAGTACAAAAACACTGACAGTTAGAATACAACCTGACACCCTGTTGGTCAGCGTGTTGGTAGCAGTCCCATTAAATGGTGCCTGCAGTCCTCCTGGAGTGACAGATGTGGTTCTGTTGAAGCAGTGGACCTGTAGAAAGGTCTCATCTTCCTCTGAAGGTCCAGTGATGGTGTAGATGGGTCTGGTCTTCCTCTAGGAATCCAGGGGAAAAAGGCTGACTGTGGTGTTCCAAGTCTCAGATTGTATCCAGGTAGGAATGATTGGTTTCTCTCCCTGGGTGGAGCATCTCACAGTGGGATGATGTAATTTAATCAGTCGTGCAATGAGAGTTAATGGCCCATTAACAGAAGATATCCCCCAGAGGGAGGGTTGGTTGTGGAAGAGATAAAGAGCATTGCACCGCCTGGTTTTAACAGATGGTAATAGAATACATACTTTTGGTTACATCTTGCATTGCAACCTAAGACAGTTTTTAAAGCCATATTCTAAAATTTAAAACTCAATGTGGAGGAGTTTAACAGCTATAGCAACTAATATGCTGTAAAAGGAAGTCACTGATACAAAGAAGATACAGGGGAAACAGCACTGAAATCTTCTGGAAAACATAAGTGCTGTGGCTCCTTTGTCCTGTGACACAAATAAGAGAAAGTTTAGTATTTTCTTAGAACTGTACTGTGATTTTTCTAGCTTCCATCAATTGATGTGACACCAGTGTAGTGAATTATTCAGCTACTGTAAATCTGCTATAACCCACAGCCAGTTGATTTTGGTTAAAACCTAGTTTTGATGGTATGACAGATTGCAACTGAGAGTACTTTTATAGAATAGGAAGTGTTCTAACATTGTTATTTTGATGCCTGAACTGATATATAACTGCATTTAGATCATAAAATTCAGACTTTGTTACAAGGCGCATTCCATGTTACATTCCATAGTTACCAGGTTAACATGCATCATTAAGTGCTCTCTCTCTGTCTGTTCAATGTTGACCTTTTTAACTAAATCTGTCATTTAAATCAGTAATTTGAATATATATTATTAATAGCATGAAAATAATAGTGTGAAGGAAAGCTCACCAATATACAAAGAAAGTGGCAGAGCCATGTCCTTATCGTGTATTCTCCAACTTTCTAGCCTTTTAAACTTTTACTCTCGTCTGATAGCATTTGCACGTTAGGGTTTGTGATGATAGGTATGGAAGAGTGTTTTGTCCTGTACAAGTCTCCTGCTGCTTTGTATGTAACATATGTAACATTGCAGAGATTGTTGAAGGACATCAGTGGTCACATACCTAGATGCACAAACTGCCAGGTGCTGTGGCATGCGCTGCTGGATCAGTCACCATCAGTGCAAATTTGAGTGACTGTGGGGCTGTGGTGCTTTGCAGATTTAGCGATCAACGCTTGTGAAGAAGTTGTTGGGTGGCTGCAAAACATGCATAAAGCTTCTTCTGATTCCTCCCCTCCAGCAGTGCTCTCTTTTATTTGATTAATAATGTCCTGACCTACCTGCAAAAATGCAAAAGTGTTCTTAGTTGGAGATGTGTTCTGCAGGTGGGGGATTGCATTAAACCAATGTACTATAATTATCCAGCGAAGCTAAATGTTACTAATGTTTAATCTAATTTGTGCCAGAAGTCTGAAACAAAATACTTATTTACCCTGTCTGAAAAGTAATTAAGGTTATTTTCATATTGATAGAGAGCTTAAAGCCCACTGAAGAAAACAAATTTTAATGATAGCATCAGGTGATAATTTAAAGCAAGAGTGTTTTGCTAGCTTTTTTAACAAAACCTTTTCTTTTTTTCTTACAGTGAATTAATTATTTTGTTCTAAAGAGCACTGCACAGGTTATTTCTGTTAAACATCCGGTTCAGTCTTACTACCAGCATTTACATTAATACTGTAATTCCAACTAAAATGTTTCTTTGTGTGCATGTCGTAGTTGCATGCTGATTTCCGAAATAGCTGCCTGTCTCTGATAATACTCGTGAACAGGGTAGATAAGGCCTATTAATAAACGTTCTTTCTGGATAGCAGGATATAACTCAAACAGCATGTCTTTTCTACATCAACAGCTGCCCTAAATTAACTTGATAAATTTGTTTTGAAGATTTTCTGGGAAATTGCCTTGGACATTTCTGAAACTAACAAACAACGAAAAAAGGACAGAATTAAGGGGGTAAATTTAGATATTTGTGGCTAAGTAGAACCTGTTGACTCCAGGAGACACGATGTGATTGTCTGGATGTGACTGTTTACTTCATCATTCATGTTCACTTTTAGATCTTCGTCTCGTTGCTTGGAGAATCTCCAGAGTATATTGAAGAGCAGGCTTGGGTGACTGCATTCAGAAACCTCGCTATACTAGTAATGAGGAGACAGTTTTTCTAAATAGACTGTGTTTGTGACTTTCCTACCTGTGTTATTCACCTCCCACTTCTTCCAGATAAAATGTAATCAAAATTAATTCAAAAAAGCCCATAATTTTGTTTACCTTCACAAGGATGTCACTCTTACTGAAAGCACAGGCTTTCAAATAAACCATGTAGGTTATTAAAAATGTGCTATAAAGGAAGCAAATATAGCCCTTCAAAAATCTATTTCCTCTCATGTGATGACTGATGGTACGTTTATAAAGAACATGCCTTATTTCTCCTGGGAGTCTCATCCAGTTGTGTTTTGGTGGATAAATAAGCCTTTCCAAATGGATGTTTAAAAGGCTACTGTGACCTCTCACCATAAATACTGAATAGTTAATAAGCTATGTTAATCATTGAAAAATACATATGAATTAATTTTACACACACCAGGCAACAAAGTGAGTAGCTCTTCAAGCTCTTAAAAATAGAAAACTTGTTTCTATGTTTTCAGTATTGGAAAGATGTGTTTTATTGGTTTTTTTCCTTCCTCCTTCCTAATGATATAAGTTGGCAGCATGTTTCTGGACACTGATGTTTTGCTTGAAGCCTTGAAAGAGGAGTCAGCAGTGTTTTGCCATCCTCCTTTAAATAAGCTCTTCTTGGCGTCTGATACCAGCCAGCACAAATACAGTCTATTTCTAGGAATGGAGAAGATAGTACCTAATTTATAAGGAAGCTATCACTTTTTTAGGTCACACATGGCATAAAATTTCATTTTAATTTTCCCTCAAGGCAATTTTCAAATAGTTACTCATCACCATGGTATAATATGTCTGTGGTTTCTCTAGAGAAAATAATGTTGGGTTGCTATCTTCAACATCTTGGGGCTAAATTCATTCTTGTGTGACCCTATTCTAAACAACAGCTTTTCATCTGAGATTACATTTTCCCCCATTACTTCAGTCTTGCCAACTCATTATTCTAAACATCAAGGGATTAATGAACACTCAAAATAAGTAGGTGATAGGGTGTCATGAATCTTTGCGTGCCTTGGGTAAGTCTGAAGCTCACTTTGAGAGTTTACTTCCAAGAAGTGAGGTAATTGTTTAGAAAGACAATCTTCTTGGTCGGACAGCATACAAATGCAACCATTTAAGTTAGTTGCAATTTTTAGAGAAGAAAATTCCTGTTGGAATCATTCATTATTTTGAAAGGGACCCTCCCTGTTCTCTGATATTTCTAGAAATACCAGTTTGAAATAACTGCCTCTGCTGTTATGTATTAGTCAGCAGAGGGCACTCTGCTCCTTTAAAGATAAAAAATTGTGGATTAAAAATGTGGAGGCAAAATGCTTTTCTTTTATGTTGGTTTTTTTTTTTAAACTTATCACATCTGACAATTCTAATTAGTATGAATTGTGTAGAGGATTATTTTTCCGCTTTATACTTTCTGTACTGAATTGAAACACAGATACAGTTACATATTTCCTTGTCCTGGTTTAATCCCAGCCTAGCATAATAACCACACAGCTACTTAATGACTACATCCATGGTGGGGAGAAGAGTCAGAGAAAAAAAAATTAAACCTCATGGGCTGAGGTAAGAACAGTTGATTAATTGAATCAAATGAATCATAATAAGAGTAATAGGAATGAAAAGGAGAGAGAGAGAGAGAGGAACAAAACCCAAGAGAAAGAAGACATGCCCAGTACAACTGCTCAGCACCTGCTGAACAATGCCTAGCCCATTCCCCAGCAGCGATTGGTGCCTCTCTCTTTGACTTCCCCCAGTTCATATACTGGCCATGACATTCTGTGGTATGGAATATCCCCTTGATATTCCAGCTCAGATCACCTGTCCTGGCAGTGCTGCCTCTCAGGTTCTTGCGCAGCTGCGTGAGAAATTTGACTTAGACTAAACATACTTAACAGCAACTAAAACATCAGTGTGTCAGCGCCATTGTCACACTAAAACCAAAACTGTATCAGCTGCTAAGAAGAAGACTAACTCTATCCCAGCCAAAACCTGGACATTCCCTTGAAAGGAGCCTGCTGTTTGTTTCCCTGTGCCCTAGGTTCACCATAGGTTATTCTCTAGGTCTGAAATGCAGTGCAATTCCTGCAGTTTCTTTGTGTAAGGAAGTAGATGCTGAACTGTGTGAATCAACTGGCCCATGACCTCGGTGAAGAGGTGCATCGTCTTCTCAGTTATGGGTGTTTAAATCCATGAGACCAAGCAAGACTGTTACTGCTTGTACTCTTAAAAAACGTGTGTAGTGTGGGACCAAGGCACAGGGGTGAGTACAGGAGTGAGGCTCATGGGATTTCTGTTCAATGGTATGCTTCTTAAGAGAGAATTCTAGTACTGGAACACTGTCCTTCTGGTTTTTTGGTTGGTTTTTTTTTTTTTAATGCACTTAGTCATGTAGTGCAGTGATTGACTGAGGTAGCAGATTCTTGGAGGCTTGTGAGGTACAGCCAGTTATTTTGCTTGCAAATTGAATGAAAGTTTCAGCATGTCCATGTTTCTGTAACATTTTCTTCCATAAATTCAACTGAACCACTATACAAAAATCTGGCAGAAAAATTTACCGTTTGCCAGACTTATCAAGCACTGTTCTTCAAAAACAATGAAGCATGTTATAAACGTCTAAAAACCTGAGATGTTTATGAAGTAGAAGAAGTATTTTGTTATATGTTGTGTGTACAGTAATTATTTGTAGGATTATAGCACAATAAGGTTTGATCTCTGTTAAAAGTTCTCCTCAGGAGAAAAAAGAAGACAAAGAACACATCAAAAAAAAAGGAAAAAAATAGGGAAAAAAACCTTAGAACATTGATATCTTTCTGAAAATATTATTATAGATAGATAGAATGGCCTGGAAGGGACCTTAAAGATCATCTAGTTTCCACCCCCCTGCTGTGGACAAGGACATCTTCCACTAGGCCAGGTTGCTTAGAGCTCCATGCTTGAATGTGTTTTTGTAAACATTCAAGTATTTGGTGATAATACTCTCTTTTTATAGATGGAGGAGTAATTTGGATGATTTCTTTTAGCTGCAAAAACTGTTGTGAGAGGAGAGCTCGTTGCCAATTCTTGCTTATGCTGGTTCAAATCTGAAACCATTTTTGTTAGTTTCTTTCATTGAAGATTTGAATTAAATTTGTAAATAGGTTTAATTGCTAGAAAAAGATTTTACCTATTTGGCCTTGTCAGTTATTAATTGTGAGGACTTCATGAGATTGTAATTTGTTGCTAGTGACTATGTCTAAAAGAGAAAGATTTGGTTTAGTTTTATGCTCAGATTATCAGTGTTAGAACTCAAACGCTGCAATTCATTTTTAATCATGTCAGAACATTAGTTGGTATATTCCAATGTATCCTTGGGAATCTTAAGGATTTATCTGAACAAAAATGTTAATCCCAAAATTTCATCAGCTGCTGAAAACCTTTGAAAATTTGTCAGTAAAAGTAACATTTGGAAAACAAGTAAAAATGTGTCTTAATGGGACTGTTTACTTTTTAAACCCCATAGTAACTGAGCAAAAATAACTTTTTGCTAGTTATTTTGGATCTCTCTTTACCTACATGGACTTTATTTTACTTCTTGCTCTGTTTTCTTTGAAAAGGAATTCAGCAAAGCCTGGAAAACAAGTTGAACTTCTGAATTAATGTCATACAGTCCTAATCAAGCAGTTAAATATATATAAATGAATCCTGTAATTGAAGCTATTGTTTACAATTAGAATATAATTGCATGTGTGGGGTTTGTTTGGGTTTTTTGAAGTATTTTAGAAGTAAATGTAAACAAGTAGGATGTTTAGGCAGACTTGAGTAATTTCAGGGCTGAATACCTAGTCTCCTAACAACACAGAACTAGCTCTTTGGAGGTAAATTACTAAAGCAGTGGAAGGGATGTGGAAGTTGGCTGATCCATAGACATATTTCAGAAAGTTAACAGTAAAATTTCCCCAGCTCTACCAAGCAAAAGTGTTTTCCAGAGAATAAAGCTGTTTCTGTTTCTAGGATCCTCAGCAGCAAAAATTACATTTTTGCAGCACACATCAGGAAAGTATTCAGTAGCTGCAAAACTTTAGAACCAGTGTGTGAAAATTTCATCCAAGGTGCTACATTTACTACTTGCAGGATGTGTGAAAGTGCCTAATTTATTATCTGTTACAAATGCAACATGCCACACACACAAAAGGAAATATTAGTTATGATTTTTTGGTGATAGGTTTTTGCAACCTGCTGTTCAGTTTTGCACAGTGATGTTATCTTCCAGCTTAGCTTTATAGCCATGCCAGTATTTGAAGAGTGTACCACCCTATGCAATCATTAACAAGCAAAGTTGTAGTGTTTAAAAGTTATAATGCTTAATGATCTCACCTTCTAAGAAAGAAAGTAGCCAAAAGTCTTGAGGATCTGCCTCTAGAGAGTTAGAGGTATGAAACTTTCAAAAAAGAGGATAAAAGAGCCTATAATTTTTGTTTAATAAATCTTCATATTTTAGTTTATATCTCTAGGTGGAACAACTAGAGCCAGTGAAAAATATCAAAGGAGAATTAATATTTAAAATCTGAAGATGAAATTTCTCTTTTGCCTCTGTCATCACTGCAGTTGAGGAGATTGTTGTATTATCTCTGTGTAGCAGAGAGGAGTGAGATGTTCCCCATGTCTTCAAATAACAGGTTTCAGCTGTTTCCGCTGTTTTTTCTTCATATTCCAGCAGCACAGGGAATAAAAGGTGACTAGAAATTACTGTAATGTTTTTAATTAAATGTAATCAAATAATTTCAAGTATTAGAATATGTTTCAATTTCATTTTGCTTTTGAAAACCAAAGTTATATCTGTAATTTACATCAAGCCTGAAGTCTCTGAAATGCCAGTATATCTGAAATGGTACTATATCCCTAGTAAGTTGCATTATATATCAGACACAGACAAAACATTGGAAATACTTCGGTAGTTAAGACTTCCGTGGAGGTGAAAAAATGCCCCACCGTACTACAATTACGTTAGGTAGCCTTGAGATATAAGATTTTTGAGTAGCTCCACAGAAATGGCATACAATTTCCTGCCTTCCTAGTAGAATTTACCTGCAGAGTTTACATCTGCTTATTCCATACCTTAATTCTTAGGGATGTTTTGCAAATAACCAATTTGGTCATAGGGTCATTAAAATATGGTTTAATTATGGGAAGTCATGAGAGTTGTGTAATACTTAGAGTGTGAATTGTATACACAATTTTCATTTGCATGTTTGTGTAGTATTTTGAATGTTTGAGTAGCCCTGTAATGGCATTACTAAGGTGATCATAGATCCAGGTCATGAGGTTAGTTTACACAGGCTCTGTGTATGTTACTTTGAAATTCTGATGGATTTCAGTTCACCCAACTGAGATTTCGTCCTTTCACTATGAAGAAACAAAGAAACTATATTACACCCTTATTCTCCCTTTGTGCCTTCATAGTTGTTTATATCTTCATGTTGCAAGTGGAGCCGTGGTGAGGAAGATGCTGCTTTAACACATTTTGTGAGGGTTTGACAGCCTTATATGTAAATTACCAAATAGCACAAAACTGACTGACTGACAGCTGCAGCATTCTCAGTCTTTAAGTATTACAATAGCCACGCATAGTTGCATTTAAGTTAAACCTACCAGAAAGTATTGGGATCATCCAAAGTTGCTGTGGCATTGTCATTCTGTAGCTGGGATTTTAGAATATGGTGATGATCCTGCTCTGCTCTGCACTGTGGTAGCCTTACCTTGTGTGTGGTTTTGAGTGCCAGAATACAAGAAGAATATTAAACTATTAGAGAGTGTCCAAAGGATGTCTATGAGGATGGTGAAAGGCCTTGAGGGGAAGCCATGTGAGGAGTGGCTGCAGTCATTTGGTCTGTTCAGCCTGGAGGAGACTGAGAGGGGACCTCATTGCCCTTACAACTTCCTTGTGAGGGGAAGAGGAGGGGCAGGCACTTCTGTGGTGACCAGTGACAGGACCTGACGGAATGGCATGAAACTCCCCAACAGGGAAGTTTTACACTGGACATTAAGAAAAGGTTTTTCACCCAGCGGGTGGTTGGGCACTGGAACAGCTCCCCAGGGTCACAGCAGCAAGCCTGACAGTTCAAGTGTTTGGACAATGCTCCCAGTCACATGGCGTGACTCTTGGGGTGTCCTGCACAAGGCTGGGAGGTGGACTTGATTATCCAATCATCTTCATGGGTCCCTTCCAATTCAGGATATTCTATGATTCTCTGTCTTAGTATGTTTTAACACAATGTAAAACACTCTCAATTAGAGATGTTTAATGAAAATTGTGGCATAATTTTTAGACAGGAATATATGAGTCTTATATTCACAAACACCTGAAGCCACATCAGCATTTTAATACAATAATACAAATACAAGAAAACTACATGGTAGAATGGGCAGGAAGTGTTTTGTTATCTATTAAATTATAAACATTTTGGATCAGAAACTACTTCAAATCTATTTTCTGAGATCTCCCATAAATTTTTGTAGGTTACAATTCTGGATGTTTGTGTATATAATTCTTGGAAATGAACTTACTAAATATGCTGTCCCGACTGGTAGGTCCCGACTTTTTAACAATTACTGCTGTAGAAAAATTGAATTTACTTCATGCGTGGAACTGAAACTTCAGCTTTCATTCATATTTCTTCTATCATATTGTATGATCCAGAAGCCAAAGACACTGCTTTAGGAAAGTGATATTATTGTATATATTTTATTACTTTTTCCATTCCAGCTGTGTCAGTAATGTTCTCCTTTTCCTGCCTTGTCTGGTGACCTGATGTCAAACAAAGCTAGGCAGTGAATGGTTTTTAGCAATCAAAAAACATCACATGTAAGGGAACATTTAAGTAGTTCTTCACTGCACTTTGCTTTTATTGTCCATCAGTCCATTAAAATTAATCCAGGTTTGGGGGAGTTTCACAAGAAAACCACCAGACGTTTGGCAGCAAGCTATCTGTCTGTCAGCTAGGTCTGAAATCCTGTTGCAGTTTTTATGGGAGAAATTTCAGAATTGTAAACAGTTTCTGGTTCATAATTCAGTTCAGTCAAAGGACTACAGTAGCCTGTGGCAACATCGGATTTCTGGGGTGGTTATCTCCTCCAGTCCTTAGGTGGTACCTGCTTTTCAAAGGAGATGAACATACATATAAAAAAACAAAGTGAGGAGAAGAAGGGTCTGTGGCTTTTCCGGCAGCATGTTTATGGAGAGACTTTCCTGGCATGTTTATTACAAATCAGGCATTTGGAAAACATGCTCTACTTTTTGGTTGCTTTACCCTTCCATTTTCAACGGAATCATGAATTGTCCAGGAGAGATGACAGGCCAGTCTTCTGACTTCTAATAGTTTGGGCTGATCTCTGGGCATTTTTGCTTTGTACAAAGGCTGTATGAATGAAGTTTTGTCTCAGAGGTTTGGCTAGTGTTTCATTCTGAAGGTTTACACTGATTAAAAAAAAAAAAAAAACAAAAAACAAAGAAAGATTACTGATTTAGTTCCTCCTATACCTGGAAAAGGTGTAGGATACCTTAAATACATTTTTGGCATTGAACATTTTTATTTACTCAGTTTATTCAGCTGATTGCTATTGTTGTCATAACCATGTGGTAGTTAGGAAAATATGTAGAGCATTTTGGTAAAACCTAGTTTAATTTAAATGCGCACAAATAGCCAAAGAAAGCAAGTGCTTCACAGTAGTGAAATATCAACTCATTGGTCTTGTGCAAATCTAACCACCATTAACACAGTCCTACAAACCAAAGAACAGAGAAAGTATGAATCTTTCTCTTAGTAATAGTGGTGAATTACTAGAATTTCTTCAACTCTTTTGAAGTAGGTTCTGTAGGATCAGGTATCTCCTAGTAACTTGGGAATTCCATCATTTTCCCATTACTATAAAAATGAGAGATGATAATAAAGATAATAAGTAGAAGACTGAGGTCTTCTACTGAGGACTTCTACTGAGGACTGAGGATAAAGAAAAAAAAAACCCGCATTTTTGTAAGTATATAATGGATTGTGACAGAAAGAATATTGCCAGGGAAACCAGCATAAAGCTGTAACACTGTTATAGTTCAGAATGTTTTTTAACCCTGCCCGTAGTTTTCTGAGGGGAATAAAGAAGGAGAAGACATGGTTGCTATTTCAGTATCTTCTCAAGTGGAAACGTCATGTTTACCATTCCCAAAAATTCCGGTTTTCTTATTCTGAAATCTTGTTTCAAATACTTGTAGAAACCCATTAAGAAGATCCTAAATGCATGAGATAGGGTTTTCCAAAAAGAATTTAGTAAGTGTTTACAAGACTTCTGGTAAATAAAGGAGAAATTCTTATATTCCCAGAAGGCCATGGAAAATGTTGTCTGCTGTTGTCAAATGTGTATTGAACTGAACGGTCACCAACACCATCTAGATCTTGGTTGTGGAACAATTGAGTTGAACTAGCAGTAGTTAGATCTTAATGACCAGTTTGAATTTGGTGGTACTTCCAGAATCCTTACGTTTTGTCTGTCATTTTTATTTTTTCTTTGTTTCAATGTTTTGGTAACCATTATTGGTGTCTCACAAGAAAGAAGTCTAAGAAGATACAATCTTCCTGAGAATAACTTCACTCCCTGTGATGTTAGCTTAAAGGTTGCCTCCTTTTTGCATCTTCACAATCATCTTCATGTTATTTGATTTTTCAAATTGAACCTGGTTTCAAATTGATCATGTTGGTGAAATGACCAATGTGAAGAATTATTAATTTTGGTCATTGTATATGAGCTGTCTGCAAACACAGAAAATGAGGTAAATTTTACTGTTTTGTTTGTTTTGAATTAGGTTCATGCACTATTAGTTCGAGAAGTTGATGTAGAGAAGGTGTCGAGTTTTGAGAACCCATATGTAGATGCAATAAGAAGCTTATGGAATGACCCGGGAATTCAGGAATGCTACGATAGACGACGGGAATATCAATTATCAGATTCAACTAAATAGTAAGTACATGGTAGCGATGAACAACAACATAGAACTTTCTGTTTCTAACAAAGTAATTTTTACTTTTTAGCTTATTGTACTATATGTCTGTGTACATGTTTGTATGCATATGCAGCACAAACGTAGCTGAATATACACGTACTAAATTGAATTAAGGACTGGCATACATCTATTTTAGGATTTTATCTGCTCTCATTTCACAAAATGACAGTCTGTGATCATTCAAAGTCTTAAATTAACAATCTAACTCAGGATTTTTAAATTGGGGGGTGATTTTTTGTTAAAGCTATTTAACTTACTCTCTTCCAACATATAATCACAAATGCAAGATGGGCAAAAATAATTTCATTTAGTGTGACAGTAGTGAATGCTGGGAACTGCAATCAAAGTAGACTTCCATACAATTAATAAAAATTGAAATGTCCAAGAACTCTATTTTCTAGATATTCCAGTTTCACTCTCTGGCATTTGCAGTCTTAGTGGTGAGGTAAACAAAGGGATTTGTTTTATCCTGAACTGTCTTTCTATTATGGAAACAAAGTCTAAACCTTAAAGAATATGGCTGCCAGGAAGACATCAGGAAAGCTCTTCAGGTTAAATTGTTCTAGATCAACAACAAGAAAATTGCATATGTGACTAAAAAATGTCTGAAATGTTACGCCTTTCGTAGACTGGAATCTGATTAAATACCAATGTGAAAT
Source organism: Dicaeum eximium (assembly GCA_013396995.1). Classification (NCBI taxonomy): domain Eukaryota; kingdom Metazoa; phylum Chordata; class Aves; order Passeriformes; family Dicaeidae; genus Dicaeum; species Dicaeum eximium. The sequence continues at coordinate 389,841 of VWZP01009933.1, read as the reverse complement.
TTGTCATTGGAATCTGATGTCTGCCTGAAGGTTTACTCCATGAATCTTAGTTATTTTTTAGTGATGTAGCATACAGCTCAGGTGAAATTTTTCATCTGCTGTCAAAAAAACAGATGATGGTCTTTTGATGTTGGCCAGTGCTACAGAACACAACATAGTTTGGTATTAAAGCCATGGCAAAAACCTCCATGGGTTCTGCATTGATTTTTGTATTAGCTATGAAAAAAATTATTCCAGTGATATAATTCCAGTCTCCATTTGGCATGTGTACATGAATAGAAGCCTCTTACTTAAGAAAGTGCACAATGAAGCTTCCATTAAGCTCACTGTAGCAGGACATTAGATATGACAGGTGTGGAATGACATTTATCTACACAGTAGTCTGAGCATCCTTATCTAGTACTGCTCTTTATAAGGAAATTAGTCAAGACCAACTTACTACGATCTTGCTGAAAGAATTTAGGCAGCTGAAGACCTATGGATACATGACATAAGTCTCCCCAGAGTAATTGCAATATTGTCACCACTCCGTGACTTCCCTTTGACCTGTGCATAGGGTTTCTGTTGTCCTGTGCAGTCCTCTGTCCTGATTACCTTCCCAACCCATCATTTTTGCACATATATTTTGGTGTAGAGTGGTGCAAAGAACGCTTGTATTGTTTAGATTCTCACTGTCCCCAAACATACTATACTGTGTTTTGGTTTTAGGTGCTAAGGAAACAAATACAATATTACATAAAGAGAAAAATTTCAGTATGCATAAACAGTGAAAAGAAAATTTCAGAGACATATTACTAACAATATATTTTCACATTGTTTCTGTACTGAAATGAATGGCAAAGTTAAGTAGAAGGGGAAGCAGAGTTCATCTCATATTTTGCATTTCTTGTATTTGTAGGTCCTAACTTTGTTTCCACAACAGATGAGACACTGGTTTTAAAGTTGAAATAAATGTATGTATTTTGTGTGCTCTACCTTAGAGGCTAAAAATAGAATTACTCTCTAAGTAGGAAATAATGATCTTATGCTACTTCAGATCAGATTGTGCTGAATACCATAGTTTTGATCTACTTCTAATTAAATTGGCACCATAGTGGACCTTTTGAGTAGTGTTAAAAATAGTAGGAAATAACCATTCAGTAGCTATCAAAAAAAATGCTCCTAGTACATTGTCTTGCAAAAGGTACGTGTGCTAGTTGATTGGTTATTTCTCAAGCTTACCGTGTTTAGCAGTTTCCCATGAGTTTTTGCAGATTTGGTGACTTTATTATAGTTCATACTATGGATTTCTGCAAAATCTTTTAAATTAGACTTATTATCACTGTATATGAGTATTAGAAAAGCCTCTCTGTATACTTATGCTTGCAAGTAGAGTTTTTTCCAGGTATGTAAGTCCACAAAGAAAAAAATCAGCAGACACAAAAGAGACATTGTTTCAAAAATACAGTATGTGTGTTTATCAGTAAAACACCCAAACAAATTTATTAGCATTATATCCCTGTCACAAAGCAAGGAAACAAATTGCTTAAAAGTTACTACTGGGTTTCAGAAGGCAGTAAGACAGAAAAAAGCACTTGGTGCTCATTGTCTTCTGACTGATGTATGAGCCAGAATGGTTTGTTGTCCACCAGCTCTCTTGTAAGCATATGTGCCAATGTCTGGTAAGCCTGTGTGTCAGTGTCAGATGTGTTTGTCATTCATCCCTTGCACAAGCCTCTTCTCTTCTCAGTAGTTTTCCACTGTGTTTTTGTAGCAGTAGTAGTAGTAGTAGTGGTAGTGGTAGTAGTAGTAGTATTTTCAGTCTGCTGCCTATATTGCTCTTTTCTGCCATCAGTCTTCAACAAGGCGAAGTGCTGAGTCCCGCCCTTGGGTCACAGCAGGCCCAGGCAGTGATACAGGCAGGGGCAGAATGAGCTGGAAAGCTGCCCAGTAGAAGATGATCTCAGGTGCTGGTTGACAGGAGATGAAGCCAGGTTGTGACTGAGAAGGCCCATGGTATCCTGGCTTGGGATACAGAAGTAGTGTGGTCATCAGGAACCACGTCTGATATTTCTTGTATCAGAAAGACTATGGAAGGGTTCATCCCCCTGCAGTCAGCACTGCTGAGGCCACCCCTCAAATCCTGTGCCCAGTTCTGGCCCCTTTACTGCAGGACAGATACGGAGGGGCTGGAGTGTGTCCAGAGAAGGGGAACAGAGCTGGGGAAGGGTCTGGAGCACAAGTCGTGTGAGAAGCAGCTGAAGGAGATGGGTCTTTAGCCTGGAGTAAAGGGGGGGCTCAGGTGTAAACTAACCACTCTGTACAGCTGCCTTGAAAGGAGGGGGTAGCCAGCTGGGGGTCAGACACTTTTCCAGGTAACAAGAGATAGAACAAGAGGACATAACCTCAAGTTGCACCAGCTGAGCTTCATTTTTCTGAGCATCAAGAATGATTTCTTCTCAGAAAGAGTTGTTAAGCATTGAAACAGACTGCTCAGGGAAGTAGTGGAGTCACCATCCTAGAGCTGTTCAAGCAATAACTGGATGTTGTACTTAGTGCTATAATCTAAGTGACAAGGTGGTGATTGATAAGTGTTGGACTCAATGATGTTTGAGGTCTTTCGCAACCTAAATTTTTCTCTTGCTACGCATAGTCTTTTTCCTGTTATTTTATTGTTTCTAAATTACGTTTCAGGTTTGTAGTATGTCCTGTATATCATATTACTTTCACTTTCTGCCATCTTTTGACGTGTTTTGATGTTCTTTGTCATTGTTAGCTTCATTTTTTATGCATTTATACCCACTGCTTGTACTTTGGAAGAAAATATCCAGTGTATGTTTACTAGAAGAGGTGGGTGTAGTGTCTTAGAAAGAAAGTTCCCTGCGTTATGGGATGTGATTTGAACTTCCTGGAGGCTAACAAATTCATTCTGTTCTCTTTCCTGACCGTTGGATGCTCCAAAGCTTGGATGTTCATGTTGTTTTAAAATCAGCTTTTAGACTTCTCTGGAGCAAAGTCAAGAGCACATGAGGTATATAGAGGTTATTTGCTTTCCATGCGCAGTACTGGGTGACTTAGCCGCTTGGAGATGGATTCTCCAAATGGAGAATTCTCCAAATGGAGAATTGCCTTTAGTAGTAGGTATGTGAGATGAGATGAGATCATTCAGCATACCCTGTACTGGCTGCCTAGACCTTAACCCAAATGTAAAAAGGTTACCAGTCAGCAGTTCAATTGATCATACCTTTTCAAAGCCTAAGGAAAGGAGAGGCAATAGTCTTCTTTGTTAGAGAATTTTGGGTGCAATTGGAATTTTTGAAGACTCATCACCATTGTTCTCCAGTATAAGTAATATAGTAAGCTAAGGGCTTACCATTCATGAACAAAAAGCAGGAAGTGTTTAAACCTAGAAAGTGTCCCAGAGCGTTGCTTGGCTCAGATTTTCAATTTCATCTTTTTCTGGCCACATGAATTTGAAGTGTTTGGCCATTGTGTACCTCAACAAAGGACTTTCTAGTTGCTACACAAGCGCTGAGCATATCTGTTTGGTTTCCCTTCCATAGCTATGTTTTCTAACACTTCAGATAATCAAATATAATTTTCTCATTAGTGTGTTAGTTATGCCAGTGGATATCTATAGCACATTTTGTTCTTATGTAATATATGCAGTCTATGTAATATATATAGTCATATATGCCATGGCATTCTTATACATATATAGTCTTTCAGGCTTTTGTTTCTGCATTTGCTTTCACCTTTAACAGCTCAGTTCCTGCAATTGCAAAGCTTTGCATGTACTGTGAGCTGAGGTAGTTGGACAAATAGTATAGAAATGTAGATTCCCATACTTTACTATGTAATAAAGGGTGTGAATGTGAGGTTATTTACAGCATATCACTGGTTTTTAAAAGGAAAGAAAGATAGGAAACCACTCTAGTGATGTCTGCTCAGAAAAGTACACCTTTTGTAAAACTGTTGCAGAAGGTGTAAGGCTTTGGTCATCTAGTAATTTTTCTATGACAGTATTCCATTTGAGTTGGAAGTATTTTCAGAACTTCAGCTAAACAATTCATTTATACCTGTTGGCTAAAAATATCATCTTCCTTCTGTGTTGCTCTTCTGAAACAGGCACATTTCAGTGGAATTAGCACCTGTTAAATACAACGTGCTTGGGCGTACACAGGGGGCAAGATCAGCATATGAATCTTAAGTTTTTACTAATGCAGTTTAGTCCATTTCTTGGCATTGCCTTTAATCATTCTTTTGTTTCATAAAGGTGTAGGGCATTCTTAGAGCATAATGGGTCTTTCAGAAGTAGTAATACTGTCCAAAATTGGCACCTGCTATGAAACTGAACTGATAGAAAATTATGAACAACTGTCTGGGATATCCATGTAGCAGTCATTAGATTGCAGTGACAAAACCAAATTGTCATAATTTAAATGATGCATAAGCATATTATTATTTAATAAACTGTTGATTAGTTCTTGCTTACTTTCATTTGTAAAAATGTGCCTGAAGGTCCTAAAGCTATGCTTGAGGGTAATTTGTGTTGTAGAATCTTAGATTCTGCTTTTGTGTATTCACAGTTTACACAGCCTTATGTAATGTTTGGAGTAAGGTAGAAACAGCAAATAAAAATGCATGTCTTAAATTCAAAGATCAGGTACTAGCAGCAGAACCATGCTAATCCTATCTTATGTCTTAGATATAGTCCCAAAAATAAAAGCAATGTCTGAAGAAAGATGGGACATGCATAACAAAGTACTGCTTCCCATAGAAAAGCTACAGGTTATGCAACACAGCTTGGGAAATTCAGAAAGGGAAGTGGGACTATGTAAAGCAGTATACACAGTATGTATTTCTTTCAGGATTTTTTTTCATGGAGCACTAAACATGTTTTTAATGACTGTATAATTTTTACATGACATTTCCTAAAAAGAAGAATTTGCGTGAGCATTTGTTTATTTGGTGACTTGTCTTTTTAGCCTTTTTTAAGGTTGGCTTTTAGTGATGTAGGCAATTGAGGAAGACAGCTAGGTAGTATTTAGGTGGAATGTGGATTAAAACAGCACTGTGCAGACTTCCTCCTACCTCAACTCAAACTATAGATTAAGGTGAGATAGTTCTGGAAACTGATAATTTACCTCAACTTTTCACCAATGGTGTAGAGTCTTAGATACTCAAATGTCTACAGAAGTCCTGAGAACACAGCCAGTACTTGTTTACATTTAGTTTTGTACACTGAAAATCGATTCCATTTAGTGGGCTGCTGCCTCTCAGCATAGAGAACACTTGTGTTAATTACTCTTGCAGTTCTGTGAGGCAGGAAAAAATCTTGCTACAGCAGCCTTAGCATTTTGCATATGTGCTGTTGAAAGTGAAGCCAGTTGTATGTTTTCTCAAAGATGCAAAAAAAGAAAGGCTTTTGTTTGTCAGCACATGGTCCAAATTAGTGGTACGGTTTTTTAGTAGAGTGGCCTCATCAACTGGCTCAAAGTTCTGCAGAACAAACTAAAAAACTCCAACCCCACCCCAGAAACCACACCAAACCCCAACGATAGTATGTAGTATTGCCCCACCCCGTTCCAGAACAGCCAGGCTCCAAAGGACAGAGATATATCAAATCTTATTAAATATCTTGCCTAATTATCCTTAGTCATAGACTTTGTTTAGGTTTCTATTTTCTCTTGCACTGCCATTGTCTGTGTATGAAATGGAGCATTTTGAGAGGGTCATACCTATGAACTATCTTAATCTTAAGGACAAGACTGTTTTTTTGCATTAAACCTCTGAACTTTGGGGTTGAAAATATGTAAATGCTTATGGTTACTATCATACCAAAATCTGTCTTGTCATTGAATGCAGTGAGAAAGCATTGTGAAATGTTGCTGCTAAGGCTTGCTTTTATAGCTGTGGTTACACTGAAATCACCAACAAACTTTCATGTTAAACAACAGAATTTGTAGAATTTCTTAAGGTTTATCCCTTCCCTGTTCCCTGTACTCTCATTCTTCCCACAGAGATGTGTTGGGTGGTTGGGTGATACCAAATCATCTTTACTGGTTTTATACTGACCTTTCTATCAGAGTCAATAATTACTTCTATCTCAACATGTTTAGTTTTATTTAGAGATTTATAACATAGTGTTTCTGTATGGTGCCAGTCAGATCCTTTCTCCCCAGCAGTGTGTTTCAGTCATTCTGCTCTCCAAGGACTTCTGTGCTCAAAATGTCTCTCAGACTCCTAAGCAGGGCTTGATAGTGGGCCAGTGAGTATTAATTCAGCATCTTGCAAATCAGTTTTGCCTGCTGATTTTAGGAAAAGTTACTAGACAGTACTGATGAGCAGATTAGTCTCATTTTTAACCTCAGAAAGGGAAATTATATTAGAGATGGATTGAAGGCTGTATCCTTTCTACCTTTGTCTGCCCATGCTTTGCTGCCTGCACCTGATCAGTTAGGCTATATGCTGAACGTAGTTTAATGTTACAGAAATTCATCCTATGGATTTGTTCCTTAGAAAATGCTTCTTTATGACCTGAATACTTGGAAAACTCTGACCTCAAAGATGCTGGTAATTAGTAACTCATAGCTGGAGAAGGGTGTTTCTTTGAAGTGTCTGCCCGATATTGAAGGTGCTCCAAAATCTTAATTTCTGAAAGTAAATTCAAGTAAGTTTTGATGGTCTGTCTTCATTAGGTGGTGTAGCCCTAAGAAAATAAGGCTCAGTATTAAGCTGCCTGTTCATGGTGACTGGAGTCATACTCAATTTATTAAAGAACTTTACTGGTTAAAACAACTCTGGTCTGCTTATTGAGCTTAGGTGTCTCACTTCCTTGCTTGATTTCTATATGGGAAATGCATGTAGGAAAGTACAGAGTCAGTCTACTCAATAATCCTATTCCTGCTGTTTATTTGGAAATTTGGCCTGACAGTACCTTTGACATGTGCTTTCTTTCAAGGGTGTTGTTAGCACCTCCATAGCCTGGCAGCTTCCCTGAAGCTGGCTGCAGGCTTTGACCTTGTCATAGGTGATGTAAAGTGCATTAAAAATAATTACTTCGCTCTTGGTGCTGACTGGGAAACAAAAGTCTTCCTCTGCTTCTGGTCAGTGTGCAGATCACAGACGTGTTGCTAGATGCTGGCAGCTTGTCCTGACGTCAAGGGAGGTCCACTGCCAGGAGCTCATTACATTCTCATCGCCTCAGTAATGCACCTTCTGCCTGTCACTATAGCAACCCCCTGGAAAATTACCTTAGCAGCCACTAAAATTCATTTTTATTAAAACTAATTACAAATATAATTAACTTTAGGAACTTGGACGATATTATAAATTTGCTCAGAACCATGTATTCTCCTATTTTCATTCCTTTCTATAATGCTTAGCTGAGTAGGTACCATTTGTGTGAGAGGCCATATAGCTACCATGTGACTCATCAAAAGAAGATTTCTTAGTAGGTGGTGAAAATGAACTCTGAGCACCATGTAGCTGAGACCTAAATGTTTTGCATGGTTGCTACTACCTGTACAACCAAATTTCCTGTGGTAATGCTGGTGGTTACTCACTGTTGGACTAGACCTCAGGATGGCTTCAGGGTATTTCCAATACCCATATTGTTACTATGATTTTAAAATTTGAAGGTAATAAACGGAAAAAAAATACCTGGTCTGGGCAAATATTGGCTACTCACTTTTCTTTTGTGTAAGATTATAGCTATGTCAAGTCTTGTGGCTTGTTTGCAAGAGTGCATGTGTAGCTGGTTGTAGTATACACTGGAGAGTTAAGTGCATTGGTAAGACCTATTGCAGTATTTGTTAATTCATTTAGAGTTGGGCATCTACCCTAAAGCACACTGTGCGCATCTCTTATGTGTTTAAATTTTTTTGTTTCTATGTAGGATTTGTTTGTCCAGGAGGGCAGTATAGTTGTCAGTACTTTAGGCTGCATTAGCTAAGTGCTTTTAGAGCCGCAGGGAATCCGTTTATTGGTAAGCAGATACATACAAAAGCCCATCAAAATCTTCATTTTCATTTACCTCTCATCTGTCAGCATTCAAAAACCCAACACATTTCACATAGCCATGGCTTCACAAGTTCTCTTCTGGTTGCAGATAAGCCAGTGGAGGAAGGAACTCTAACCTGATTTCCTGTTGGAGTTTATGGACTTGCCACATCCTAGGACATATCCATCAAATAAACCATAATAGGAACAATTTCAGTAGTGATTGTTCATTATTCCAAACAATTTTGACAGAAATGTGTTATCAAATTATTGCACAAGTAAAAGAGCTGGCAGCTGGGGATGGGCACAGGAGCATCTAGGGTAGTCTGGAGCCAACAGAGTTGAAAGCAGAAGACAACTGGCCTTAGCTAGCACTTTTGATGTTTTAATTTAAAGTTGCTGCTTGATAAAGTAATTTAAAAATAAACAAATTACTAGTTTAGTAAGCTATAGGATGTTTAAAGCTTACATGTGCAATGCTTCACTTCCCTGATGATCAGGAATTTCTTTAAACCACAGCTTTCATGAGGGTAAAGAAAATGTTAAATATCCAATTATTTTGGTAGCAGGAAGATTTAAAAGTATAAGTCTTTATTGTGACAGTAAATAAGCCATGGTTAGCCAAATAATTGTAGTGTTACAGGAACAGTTAGAATAGTAGTATGTGAAAAATATGTGTGCTGCTGATGTCTTTAAATATTAATTGTATTCTAGTTGTTTTCTCTTTTTATGTAGTCAGCTGCATTCACTTGCATATTCCCTCTCAGCATTTTGAAATTGTGACTCAGCTGAACAACCAGTTGTTCAGAATAATCAGACTGTCACCCCACCCCTTCTAATGCAATGCAAAAATCCATTCTTGTGCTTCCTAAAGAGAAAATGCCTTGAGTTTTATCTGTGTAGTACCATGGATGTAGCTGTGTAGTGTTTTGCAATTAACACACAAGTTATGATAATGTATTGAGGTTATGTGTGTTGATTTGCCCTCACTGGTATTTTAGGAAGATTGCACCTGACTGAAAAGAGATATTTTATTTCTGTCATATCAAAAGTCTTCAGACAATGATAAAACAGTGCATAAAATGGGAAGACCTTGATGTCAGTCCCAATGATAGATGTTCTTACTTAAAGAAAATAGAGGTTTTATAGAAATTCTTACTTTATTTTAGGGTTATGTAAATTTTAGGAGACTTGCAGCATTTTTAGTGATTTTAGAATATCTTGAAGGCAACTTTGTGTTGCTGCTGCTGCTGGCAGACCTTTCAGTTTGATTTTCAGACTTTCAGTTTGATTTTCAGAAACATGTTGAATCCCCCTGAAGTTGACAGAAAACAAAGTTACATATCTTCATGGGGTAACAGGAAGTGTAATTGTCTGCAGAACCGTCAGTAGCAGAAAATACCTGTTCCTTTGCATCAGAACAACAGTGTAAACTTGATTTAAATCTGAATTCCAGCACAAGTAATTTTTCAGCAGAAGTTAAAACAGTCTCTGCTAAAATAAAATGTAAAGAAGCGCCAAAAAACCAAAACCAGAAAAAAAAAAAAAAACCCCAAAAAACCCCCAAACCAAAATAAAAAAATCCCAACAAACAAAACCACAAATCAAAATTAAAAGTATTTTTTTCTATATAGGAAGAATTTCATTGACAGTTTGCTGTATGGTCATAGTATTAAAATAGCAGTGATAAAAGACTTCAAGGTGTACAACAAAGACCTGGGATATTTTCATTTTAAAAAATTGATATGATAATAAATTCATTTATTAAGTTTTAAGTTAGAAGAAAAAGGGGTAGTGGCTAAATATTACTGGAAAACAAAAACCAAAAATTGCAGGATGTATTCTAAATGACTTTTGTTAGCCTATAGATTCTGATTATGATTGTCAAAAGATTTTCTTTTTTAGGGTTTTGGTGCATCCTTCTGATTTTTTTTTTTCTGTGAGATAGTCCTGCTGGTTTTGACACTAATTCCTTGATTCTGGGTGTGAATTCAGGACAGTTCTTCGAGAGCCCAACACTCTTTAATGTGTTAAGTGAAGGAATCCAGGGAATTAAGTAAGACTCCATAAGGATACATAAGGACTCTTCTGTGGATTGTGTAGGCTCTGTAGGAAGCTACAGGTGAAATGAGTGAAAAGGTAGTGACCTGTGTTTGGTTACTGAGTGAGCAGAACTTGAGCATAAAGGATGAGGAAAGGAAAAGATAAGTATTTTCTAAGGATAAAGTAATGTTTCCAAAACTTGGGACAAAAAAACCCACAAAACCTCATCCACTCATTTACTGATTTCTAGAAACACAAATGAGATGTAACAATTTATTAGTATCTATCCCTTTGATTTATCACCTTTCTAAAATTAGGCAGATGTGCATTACCAGACAGTAACATGTCCACTGTGCGGAGATGTGCACCTTGGAGTCCGCAGCTAAAGCTTGCCAAAGGAATGCAACAAAACAATTGCGTGCCTGGGACACCTGCCAATCTGTTCAGTTAAAATTCTCTTGCTCTTATGAATACCACTGTAGCATGTAACGACTGGCAATGCTTCTTCATCTCCTTCCAGAATTTCATCACAAAATAAAACTAATTCTTCTATGGGTGAGAGGGAGTAACAATCTAGTTCAGAGTCTGTCACTTTCTTATGGCGATGGTTATGGATTTCATTCTTTTTTTTTCTTTTCCGCCGAAAAATTGATTATGAGCTTGTTCCTGCTGCTTTTTGTGTAAAAAACCCTGACGGCAGATCCAGTGCTCAGACTCTCAAGCCTTTTTATCACTGCCAGAAACCAATTAACGTTCTCAGAAAATATTTTCAGACTAGTACCTTCTGGCTTAACTGAGATAGTGTTCAATGCATCTTTCTCATATTGGTATTTACTATTGAATTGATACTCCATTAATATAGCATAGTTAAGGAAATTTGATAATTTTATAATTGAGCCAATAATAAATTGGGTCTTCCCCAAAGCTAACAAATTCTTCTGTATTTTTACTGTAAGATAAAAATTAAACTTGTTTATTTCTGTTATTGTTCAGGATAACTTCTCACTATTTTATTTAAAAGTAATCCAGAACATCTAGAAGAAGCTTGATTATTTCTTGTGTGGGTTTATTTAAAAAGAATGACTTCACTAATTACTATAGGGAAAAGAACATGTTCGGAAGTCGGTGACACTTCATCATGATTTAATAAGTTACAAGACCATTGCTCTCATATCCTAGAATGAATGAGGGAATCCCTATGTTGGTTTATCTTCTCAGTGGCTGACTGTAGGTTATTTTTCTGCTGTGAACTAGCAAAATGTCAAAGAACTTGGTTTCCTGCAGCAGACTTGCTGCCGCATGTCCACCATGGGGAGAGCATAAGCTTCCTGGTGCACTGAGTTCATTAGATGTGCAACTCCTGGACACACACGGGTACCTTCTTTTTTTGGAGGATGTTTTTCGTGACAGCTAATTAAAACCTTCAGTACAGTGGTGCTTTATGGTTGAAACTCACCATTAAGCAGTAAGCAGTATAGTTCTATGTTGTAGTTACTGAACCTTTACAAGCAATTTAATAGCAATTTTGGGTTATTTGCTAGCCAGCCAGAGTGATTTTCAAGTGCTGCAGGCTTATCAACCTAATCAGAAGTTTCAGTGTGAATGCAGGACTTCAGCTGCCAGAGATCCCACTAATTAGTTTGTGCTGCCTTCTGGTGACAAGATCTGGAGAGTGTTTTAATTGTCAGTGGTTGGGCTTTTCTATTTTTAATTTAGTATCAAAACAGTGCTCTTTATCTTCCTGTCATTTTGTAACTGGTAATGATCTATTACCAGTCAGTTATACCAGACTGCTATAGACCCCTGTCTATTCTATAGCAGTCCATTGTTTTTTGGAAGGTTCATGTTAGTTTATCCAGGTGTGTGTATGTAGGCACAACAGACTGAATATCAAAAAATATGTTACATATTCAAAGCAATTTTATATTTTTCACATCTGTATAATACTCTAAATTTCCTAGAATTATGTAATTGACAACTTTGGTGAATTTGCATGTGAAAGCCAAGCAAAGTTGTATGGAAAAAAAAACCCCATCATAATTATGCTACCTTTCTTGTAGAATTAGCTTGAACCTATGTAAGTGGGGATGGAATACATTTTTATATTTTGTCCCCTCTTTTCTGCCGATAATGTTTGTTTTTTTTTTCTGTTGTACTTCTCCCTATCCCACAGCCCATTTCCTTCCCAAGTTTTCCTTTCTCTTTTCCTCAGTGGGATGATGGTGCCACTGTCTAGCATTCCTGTTGTTTTTCCCTGTTTATAGCTATCTTAATGACTTGGACCGCATAGCAGATTCCACCTATCTGCCAACCCAGCAGGATGTGCTCAGAGTTCGAGTCCCAACAACAGGGATCATTGAATATCCATTCGACTTACAAAGTGTCATTTTCAGGTAGGAAAAAAAGTTTTAGCACCCACTTGCTTTGTTTCTTTTGTTTCCTTTTACATTAGCAATGACAAGTAAGGATATTGATTTAAAGTACATAAAAAGCAATTTTTCTGTTTCTAAAATTTGAGTATGGTCATTTTATTTTCATTTAATTGTCCACATGTATTTAGGAACTCATGTTATAGATGTCAGAATGATCAAAGACAATTAGGTTTGTTATTTTTGAGAGTAATTTTTACTGATAGAAAATCTGCAGTTCATCTTTTCAATAATAAATACCAAAGTTTCACTATGCGTAATAATCTGAAAATACAACTGTGTGTCCTTGACATTCATCTAAATTATGGAATAAAAGGTTACCATTTGTGTAGTTGATTTTTAGAGAGGTATCATCCTACTTTAGAGCAAGTACAATTCTTTAAAAAATAACTGCGGAATTGTAATTATGAGTTAGACACCTGTGTTTACACTGAGACATGGGATGAAGTGGGAATACACTGCAAGCAAACATGAGTTTTTATTTTGGCTATGAAAGCCTTTGGTAGATGTTTACGGTTTTCTATTTGTCTGCTTAAAATGGGGCAGCTTTAACAAGTGTGGATTTTGATTCTGATATGTGGGGGGAGGAAAGTTGGTCCACCATCTGTTTTATGTCTGTTTCTGAATACACAGGCATACATTGCCAAATCATTGTTCCCTGAGACCTTTATATCTCATAATTCTGAGGGGTTTGAGACTCACAATAGTTCAAATACAGAAAACCCATCAGACTTAAAGCAAATATGATTAACTGTCTGCTTACAACAGAGTCTATGAAATAACAGTGGGAAAAAGTCATTAAGAAAATCAAACCAAATTGTGTTTTTAAATAAATCCTTGAATTTTGTTGTGTTTGTGGTTGGGTGTTTATCTGTTAAGGTGTTCATGGAGTTGATGTGGTTGTTAATTTTACAGAATGGTGGATGTAGGAGGCCAACGATCAGAAAGAAGAAAATGGATACATTGCTTTGAAAACGTCACATCTATCATGTTCCTAGTAGCTCTTAGTGAATATGATCAAGTGCTTGTGGAGTCAGATAATGAGGTAAGCAATTGTCAACAAAACCCATGAGTTAAAAAAAAATTAGTTTTACCAGACCAGTCACAGGTGTTTTCTAAATGCATCTACAAGCAATCATGCACAGCTGGTACTGGTGGAGTGAGAAGCACTTTAAGGGTCAAAGGGGAGGCGGGCTTCAATCTTCCAGTAGGGCTAAGCTGATCTGCTCCATGAAGGATTGAAAGAAGTCTCTATTTTGTGTTGAAGAGGAATACGGTTGAATACAGAGAAATGTTTCTTCAGTTACTGTTATGAGCAGAGCTACAATAATAGGTGGTGTAAAAATGAAGACAAAATTTATTGGTTCCTAGGGAACAGCCCCTAGGCTAGTAAACTCAATTCCTTTGACTTAAAGCTCAATGTGTATATTGCATTTTTATTTCAAAAAAAACAAGAGAAATAAGCAAGTGGATGAGCTGAGGTTTCAAAGCACACTATCCATTATTTTGAAAGCAGTTTTGAATGAATATTAAAGATGATTTTTTATGTTGAAGATATTTTGTCTCTCTTAAGGGCTTTTTAAAGTTACTGTCAAACTTCTTTGAATTTTACTCATTAGCACAGTCCTGTGAAAATCTTTCAGCACATATTTTAAAAAGTTAGATGAAAAAAGGAGAACATTTGAAAATACCGTCTTCATGGCTGCATGCAAGTTGCACTGTTTAAGACAGTGGTTGATGTAAAGTAAAACAAGTGTCCCAGGACAATCACATTTTCATTTGAACTTTCTTTAGGATTAATTTTTTTGAAAAGCCTTGGAGTGCTGGAAATTTTTACATTTGTAGTGTTTTCATAAAACAAAATTATTGTTATGTTAATTGTATAATTATCTGTGTCATTCAAAGCTAAATTTCCATAAATTATGATGTAGTCTGCACCAGCTTCATCTCTTGTAGTTTTGGAAGCTAGACACGTTAACAAAGAGAAATCTGTCTGACTTGGTTTGTTTCAAGTTAAACTGGAAGTGTCTTGTTCTATCTTCTTCTGTTTGCATTGTTCTTTTGTAGCCACAAAGTCAACACACAAATACTAAGAATTTAATTATACAAATCAAAGCAAAATTTATTGGAAATTGCATAAAGAAAAATTAGTTATGATCATTTTCAAATACTTTTCAAACTATCCAAAATAAGCTTCATGCGAGTCAAAACCTTCTTGGAGGTGGTTTTTACACCTCACTACAGAATTATTTATGTTTTTAACAACAGAGGAAAACTTCTGAACCTTTTTGACTTTTAGTTTAAAGTACAGTCATGAGTTTAATTCAGTTTTTGTTTTCAAGTCGTACATACATAGGCTAGTAGGCTTTCCAGCACACTTAGGCCTGTGTTACTATAACTCTGGAAAGGATCCAGACAGTCTCAGAGCTGAGCACCAATCTGGGCAGCTTAAGTTTTGGCTTTCAGCAAACCTGTAGCCTGTCTGTCTAGATTTTGTTGGTATGCCAGGACACTGTCTTCTTCCCTTCTTTTCTCTCCCCTGTATCTCTAAACATTATCGTCCCAGAATTAATTGAAGAATTTATTAATGGAAGTGTTTATTTACTCCACATAAAGCAAAGCATAGTTTGTCTGAATGTGGGTGTGGCAGAAAGATGGCTTTAAATGTTTGTTGACACCTTGAATTAGGAAATTCAACCTGCAAAGCTATTTTTGTTCTTCACTGAGGTGTGACAGCCTCAGGAGGGAAGACAGTGATTTAACTTGAAGACTTTGGTAACCAGCCAAGAGATACTTTTCACACTTAGCTTTAAATTGTGTAACAGTATTGAAATTTTAGCACCAAAGTGAAGGTACTGTGTGTGAATGTTCTACTTTCTTAATATGTATGCCATCAGTGTGATACTAGGATAGAATCTAATCATTCTTTGGTCTGTGTGCCTCATATTGAAATTAAAATATCTGACTTGACAATTTACAGTGTTCTGCTATTTCCTTTTCATTGCTTTCATGGCCTGATTAAACTATGATTTTTGTAAGGTGGCCTAATTTCTTTTTCTAATTAGTCCACTGCATATTGCCTGAAGTCTCATTTCCTGTAGTACATTTTTACAAATCAAAGTGTAGTGTTTAATCATTTGTGTCATCCTTTTAGTTAATACAGTTTTTCATTAACATTTTAATAAGTAAATAGAAATATTTTAAATGTACCGTTTTCTATTTGAGGGGAGGGGAGTGGTGGTGGTGGTCATGTGACCTTCCTCATTAGGAAATAAAGACTCTTGATTTTTATTTCAAAATGTAGTGCCTGATGGATGGTCCGTTGTAAATCTGTTTCTTTCCTTGTTTACCTTATTCAAGAGAAATACTGGATTATAAATCAGATGCGGTTACACTTAGTTGGGAGTCTTTGTTAGTGTCTCTCACTGGATAAATGTGAGGTGGAGCTGGGAACTGTTTCTATTTTCATGCCCTTGAAGGAGTTCAGAATTAAAAGTTCTGAGGAATATAACTCTTGTATAAGGGGACTTACATAGAAAATAAGGCAAGAGTTCAGACTGCCTGTTATTCAAAGACATGTGCAGGATTACTGCTAAATGACACATCCATGAAGTTGCACTCCCATGACAAATACCTAAGAGTTGGGAGCTTCAGTCCTGAAGATAAGTGTGCCTGGCTGTCCAACTGTATTTTAGCTATGATTTCTCTAACAGGTGACACTCAGACGCAATGGCATCTCCTTTAGGTGTGTGTCCAGATTGTACGTAACTTGGTTTTGGTGCATGAATTCAAAACAGGAGGAGTCACTAAGGATGGTATATTTTAACACATCCTGCAAAAATTTCAGTTCATGTACAGTCACAAAATACTTCTCTTCTAACAAACACAAAGGAGAGATAGCTAACTGATCCAAATTCTGCCCTTAATGAAACAGAAAGCCTGTCTAGATTCATTGTTAAAAATGCGGACAAAATTTAAACCAGAGGACATAATATTCTAATTACATTAATAGTACTGTAAATTAAGTAAATATTCCATCAGTCTGATGTGATGTGACAAAGGATAACATGTTATAAATTAAATTATTAGATGTTTGACCTTTTCAGTTTTTCATAAAACTCCAATAGGATTAAAGATGAGATAAAAAATGAAGGAATCATCTCTCTGTTAAATGCATTTATGATATATTATGTCTTGTGGGTCACACTCTGGCTCTGAATTATGCCAGCAAATTTGGAGAAATTTGCAGTTTTATCAAATGGCACAGGTTAGAACTTCTTATGTTTAAAATCAACTTATTTGTTTGAATAAAGTTTTTTTTTCCTAGATTTCCTGGATATGCTGCATTTGAATATTTATTAGAGGTAGCTTCTTTCAACATATCAAATCTCAGCGTCTCAGTGCAATAATAGAAAAAATTAGTTACAGCCTTGTAAGACAAGCATAAGTATTTGCAGTTATGGAAGAACTAGAGACATACCAGTATACCTGTAAAATGAAGTTCCATTAAAAAGTGGTTTTCATTTTGTTTGTACAGCTAGTTAAGTACTTAGAAATAGCAAAAGAAAGAAGAGAGTTTATTGAAGCTTGTAGATATCTATTAGTGCACTAAAAGTCCTAAGGTATATAAGATAAGATTTCATATAGTTTGTATAGCTCTGCGGTGGTTATGTATACATTTTTATTTTTCTAGGGTTCTCAAAGCAAAACCAGAAAAGACAGAATACAGTTTCCTCAGTTTAGCTAAATGAATTAATTAATAGGCTAAGTGAAAATTAGAAATTTTCTAAACTATCAAAAAGTAAATGCTGTCCTTCCTGAGATATTTTCAGAGGCTGCAAAACAACAGAGGCATTGGACAGCATGAAGTATGCATTGATAAAAGATGATTTTTGTATGTAAGTCATTATGAGTTTTCTGAACATTGCACAAAATATATCGGGGGAAAATGCCAGTTTAGATTATTCTCATCAGAGATAATACATTTTGGTTAAATTGTAAAATACGAAATTCTTACAGGATTGAAGGTAAATTGTGAACCTTCTTGGTAAGAGGAGATTGTTAAATAGAGTACTGTACCTTTTAAAAAATACCTTCTGTTTTAAAGATATTTTTTAAGTTTGTACTGTGTCTTAAGAAATTGCATTTGATTTAGCTGCAGCCAAAATTGGTTAATTTTAACATTATAATGCCATTAAATTTGTCTTAAAACAGTAGCACCTTTCCTTCCCTTTTATCATCAAACTGTCACTCAATATTTATTGAAGTTTCAGTTAAAGTACCATCTGCTTATAATCCATGTATTTACAGATTTGATCCCAAATTACAGTTCTTGTGGGAAATGATTGTAATGTGTGTAGCAGGCAGGAATGGCTTAAGATATCTGAGATTTTAAAATAATAGGAAAATTGACTTTTTGGCTTAAGAAATCCTAGACATCTTAGAGGTCTTTTCCAACCTAAACCGTTCTATGATTCTGTGCCTTCAAGTTCCATCTAATATTGCCACTACTTCCTACCTGTTCTCCTTTCACACATATTAAGGTGTTTTCTAGGATCTGTCTCTCCTGAGAGCTTGGCAAATGCTGCATTGCTCAATGGACATTAAAAATATGACACCATAAAGAAAATTTCTCGATCTTTTGTCCACTGGCTTTCACTTTCTTACAATATGGTTTGTCTGCTTTAAGGGCCTGTGTTATCTAACCTGGTATGATAACCAGATTGAATCTTTTTTGTTCCAGTCTTGATTCATCCCTTTTGAAATATTCTAACATAGATTTTTGCATGAGGTACAATTATCTTCATTCAGAACTTGAAGGAGTTCCTCAGAAACTTGTCTAAACCTGCTCCATTGCAGGTGTGACATACAGTGGTGTAGCAGCCAGATGCATGAACACTGCTCCTTGCACTGGTTGAGAATTCTGCTGCTGTAACTTTAAGCTTTCTCATTCTGTCTTCAGCGTCCCATTGTCTTACAGCTTTTTGTCCTGAGTTTACGGACTTCTAAAGCAGTGGCTGTTACTTACAAAGTGCAGCTGTGATCCCCTATCAAGTCTTCCCAGTTTCTGAAATGTAGAATAGCAGGTTCATTTACCAGTTCCAGATGTTTACACAGCCCTAGCAGTAAGAAGGTATAATCTTGTAATTTGAGATGTGAAGAGAACCAGTAGGTCTGCAGGTAGCTTGAGCAACATTTCCAATAGCCATTGCATATATCTTTCAGGAATTCAAGGGGTCTCAGACAACCTAGAACATCTATATCTCTGGAACATGACAGATGAAAGGAGGAAGGCAACATCTGACTGAGCCTCTTATAAAAGCAGCATGGAGCTAAATACTCCAGGAAGAAAGTTGATCTTAAAAATGTTTTGTCCAGAACATTACCAATAGGGGATCATTAAAGTGACTTAATAGTCTGTAAATACAGTAGCCATCAGTAAAACTGTTTCTGATTTGGTGTTCCTATATCATGAGGGCTGAAAGCAGAATTGTTAGTTTAGAGAGGTGGGATCTCCATCCTGAAGAGAGATGTTCAAAGCTTGTCTGAACCCAGCTGTGAGTAAAATGATATAATGACAAAGTTTTTCTTCTGGGAGCAAGGAGTTGTACCTGATGACCTCCATGTAAAGATCCATTCCAAAGTAATTTCTTCTTTGATTCTAGAAAAAACATTGTATGACATGTGAAAGGAGAGGTTTTTTCTTTGTTTCCTTGGGGAGCATCGTTGTAGTCATGTCATACGGTTTTTCTATAGCTTCTTTAATATGCCTGAAGAACCCTACTTTATTTGACAGTGGATATCTGCATTAATGTAGTTAGCTTCACAATACTTAATTTACACTGAAGAACTGTCTTGCAATTTTATCAGATGAAGGCAGAACAGGATATTAAAAAGTTAGGGCTTCACTATCTCAGCCACAACTACAAATCGAAACTGAACAAACTTTGTAGAGTGGTTTTCTGCAAAGTTTTTGTGCTTCAAGTAAATGAATAAAGGTTATTCTTTCAATTGATAGAAAATTTTGTTGTGTGTAGATTGCCCCACAGAGAAAGGATCAATGTTGCTTGGTTTGTTAAAAAATACTCCAGGTAAAATCTAATATTAAAATACTAACATTGAAGTATGGAGATGCGGGCACACAGGCTTACATTTTGAATCCGAACAAAAGTACATCTGCAAAACAGATGAGCCTAGATGGAACTTGTGTAGTGTTCATTTCTGTAAAACATTAACAGGTGACAAATTGGTACAGTGTTCCAGTCGCACTTTGTTTTGATATGGGCAAAAATAAGAAATGGCATGAGGCTGCACAGTTCAGAGTATGTTTACTCTTCAAAGAGGCAATTATCTGAACAACATATTTCATTTTTTTCATCAGAACTCTCATGTTGTTCAGATCTGAGCATGCTTCCACTTCTCTTTCAGCACTATGTTACTTATTCAGAGGTTAGTCATACATGGCTTAGCATGAAGGCTGAAAGAAAACAATTCTGAGATCAGAGGACCTCAGTCTTTCTACATCATAAATAAATGTAATGCTTCAGTTGGCTGGTTTTTTCATCAACAGCCAACAATCCAGAACAATTGAGCATATGGCAGAGGGATAATACAAACTCCCAGTTAGAACTAAAATTCTCAAGTAGTCTTCATATGTATTTATTTAATTTTTTTCCCATGGGAAATCTAATCTCCAGAACTGCTTGTTTATTTGAAAACTTGAGAAAATCGCACATTAACTACCCAAACCTCATTGCTGGATGTATTGTATCTGTGCCAAACCTCATTGCTGGATGTATTGTATCTGTTCATACCTGTCCACACAAATACATATTTATTTTTGGCTTGTGGACAAAGAAACTTTTGAATGTAAACTATCAGTGCTGGTAAAGATTTGCATTAGGAAGAGTCAGAGCCTGTCTCTCTTTTGTTGAAGTGGGTGGCTCATAATGGAAGTTGGATGATCTTGAACCGGCATACAGAGGCTGCCAGAAATGCTGCTTGTAAATGTTGCTACTGGCAAAGATGTGACTGCCACTTTCTCCCTGAACGACCAGTGTCAGAACTGTCCATAAAAAAGCTTTTTTCAGGGACAATTTGATTTCAAAATATTTTCACTAATTTTTCTCAAATATATGTAGGTATTTTAAAAAATAGCCAATTTTGGCATTCATGATTTATCATGAAAAATAATTTAAGAGCCGTTTTTGCATTTAAAAATATTTGACAGCAATACTTGAAGCGTGTTTTATGGCTACTTTACAGACCATTTTTGCTTTGGACAGTATTTTTGATTTTTGATTGTTGTTGGAACATGTTGATTTGATGGATTTCAGCTGTCACTTGCTTCATCTGTGTCTCTGCTGGGTACCTAAAATTGCCATGCATTCTCAAGTGCAGTGTTGCAAATTCAGTGTGTTGGAGTTGAGCTCTTCCAGGTGATTTAAAAATACAATTCTTATCTACAGAGATGTCTTCCCAGTCCTCTACCAGAAGCTGTTTTTTTCAGGCTAGTTTACAGAAAGATTGAAGACAGTGAACAAAATAAAGGAATTGTTCCTGAGTTCTGTTTGAAATGGCCTCTGACTGCATTTGTGTTACTCATCAAAATATTTTTACAACCATTGCAGTTTTTACTTTAGATGGCTAGTTAGAGCAGTAGAGCTACAAGATTATACTTCATACTGGTGGCAGAAATGCAAAGCACTTCCGATTTTGATACTGTATTTACTTTTTTACTGTATTTACTTATTTACTTTATAGTAGAGGACTCTGCACTTATCTCCCACTACCTCATTTCCTCTACTGTTTCCCAACTTTTGCATAGCAGCTTCATTACATTTTTAATCAAGAAATACACTGTAGGTCTTTCTATACCGCTTGACGTTACTTCTAGGAAAATTGCTGGAAGTCTTAGTTGGATAATGGAGACATTCTGAGTTAATATAGAGTTGTACATAAAAAACATTCACAACTAAAGGTTTTGTCAACCAAAATAATAGAGTCCATTACAGTGACACTAACCTTTTGAAATACTGACCTCTGCTTTTTCTGAAGCATCTGAAGCATTCTGAAGATTTTTCTCTCTTGCATCAGTACTCATTTTCTACAGTTATCATCTCTGAATGCATCTCAAATAAGCATTTTTGCCAGCGTGCACAAGTTACATACACAAAACAAGTTGTTTACTGAAAAACATATGTTTCTTTACCTCCTTGCCACCTTCACTCTCAATGCAATCCAACAAAATGTAGTCCCTCAGAATCTGTGGAATCCTAATTTTTTAAGACACTGCTTAAATTGCTAACTTTTTTTTAAAGAGAAAAGCAGTTACTACATTTTTCATTCAGTTTGTGAATTACAGTATGCCCACTAGATGCCACTCTAGATAATCATAAAGACAATAATGGGTGAAACTCCCCTAGTGCTTCTCTGTTGTTTCAGATTAATATTTTACTAAGTGTTTTCTGTCAAAGCACTGCTTGTTAGCTGGAAAATGCTGCTTTCCCTTCACTGGGTACCAGCTGATACTGCCTTTAAATGCTTTTGTAGAACTCTTGCAGGTATTCTTCAGAATCTGACAATTGAGTGCATATAAATTATCCCAATTTTGTTATTTCTCTAATTGCAGGAGCAATTGCATTTTTCCCGAGCAACAGATAGCAAAGAGAATTTCAGTATTTACATCCAAACTAAAAATCTATCCTTTTAATAAGAAATTTGAAAGTGTACATATGCAAATAAAATTGGAAGGAAGTATACTCCTTTTTAATCCATTAAAACTTAAGGAAGAGTAATTTTGCATTTGGATAAAAATGTGTGAAAACATGGTTTATACTTCTGCTTGTATTTGTGTTAATGTTTAATGGTTATACAAAAGCTTTCCAGCATAAAATCTTTTATATAAGAAGTACATGATAGAAAGAAATTTCATGTTATTTTTGTTTCATAAAAGCATGTTTCTAGTCATAAAATTGCACAGTCATGTGATTCATTAGTAAGTACAGTGTTTTTTCTTGATACTAATTTAAATATTAGGATAACTTTGTCCGAGATTATGTAACCTGTTTATACTTAACAAATTCACTATTGGAGTATGTCTGCTGTGTTTCTTACTCTGTTTCATAATGATGTTTTTACTTGGTCTGGGAACTCTGTCAGGTTGTATGGAAGATGGAGAATTTTACACTGGTATCTGTATATCCTAACAAGAAAAATAGAGGAACAGCTGTTGATATCAATATGTTTTTATGCAATTTGGGATTGACAGCAGACAAAAGCTGAGCAGGGAAGTTGCCCAGGCCAGCAGATCTTTAGGAATGGTGAAAACAGTAATCCTGCTGCTCATTTTCCATGTGCCAAGCCAGGGAGGCTATGATGAGCTGTTGCTGCTGTTAAACAGGGGTTGTTGTTGAAGGTTGGCTTCACTGCTGACATTGTCTGTCAGCTACTGAGAAAGCCTTGAACCACATCCAGCTGAACATTTCTGTACGTTACTTATTCAAGTTTCTATCTGCATCATTTTTTGTTGATGCTGAAAAAAGATTTTTCTGAAAACAATTTAGTAAGATAGAGCTGCTCATAAAAGGAGATTAAGTACCTGAACAAACTATTAAATATTGCCTGCTCCCTATTGTTGCTGGTTTTGGGGGTTTTTGTTTTGTTTTTTGTTGTTTGGGGGAGTTTGTTTGTTTGTTTGTTTGCAATTTTTTGGTTGGTTAGTTGTTTTTTTATTTGGGTTTTGTTTTGGGGGTTTGTTTGTTTGTTTGTTTGTGTTTTTTGAAGAGCCACACTGTCTTGGTTGGTTTGGCAAAGCTTTCTTCATGTTCCATCTGACAGAAGGTCGGATCCCCAATGCTGGACTCTTTCTATAGTCCTTGTAATCCTATCCCTACTTACAGTAAAAATACTGCAACATGAAACAATTTTTACACAAGAAATAGTGCATCCTGTTAAAGAAAAGTTTTTTTCATAACAGTAGTTCAACCATATCATCTTGTGATTAATTAAACTGATTAAAAATAGTATGGCACATATATTTAATGAAGAAAAAGAGTGAGCATGCAAAGGAGTGATCTATCATTAGAAACAGAAAACCAGCTTAAGACAAATTTTAGAGGATAATAAGCAGTATTGTTGGAGGAATTAACTCTGTCATAAAAATGGGTTTTATCTGCTGTCACATCTATAAAAGTTGAATTGCCCCTAGTAATTGGATAAACAGAGAGATGAAAGACAGCAGAAAGTTAAGTAGAGATTGATTAGTCAAAAATGAATCACTTCATATTTTTCTTAATCAATCAGTCATAGTAAAATAAAATAATGAAATCATTATAGCATTTTAATCTGTTATGGCAAACTGTATTTCTTTATACAGACAGATAAAATTTACTTGAAAATCTCTAGGCCATCTTTCATTCGTACACAACATCTACAGACTACACATCTAAATGACAGCATATCAAAATGTCAGTTCACTGTCCTTTACACAGTTTGCTTCGATTTCCCTTTGAAATAATTTGCAAAGGGTTTATAAATACAATTTCATGGTCACCTAATCTGTTGGGAAAAGCATGAAGGGCCCAGAGCCAATGTCCTGTGAAGACAGTGTGAGAGACCTGAGCTTGTTTAGTTTAGTGAAGAAGACACTAATGCTTGCCAATAAGTATTTCTGGAGTTGCAGGTATACCATGGAGCTGGACTTTTTGAGGTGGACCATAACAGATAGAACTATACTAGGTAGTTCCCATTGCCTTTTCTAAAGGTCTTGTTAAGAGAAGAAGTCTGTATAGAACGTTGGGAAGAAAATACCATCCTTCTAACAGCGTGTGTAAAGAGTTATATTTTATGCTCAGCTATGTTGACATTAGAATTTCTTTCTTTTCAGAGTGAAATCCTGGCATTTTTGAAATCAGTATGAGTCATGAAATCTGACTGCATGAAAGCAACTGTTTTATTACTCTGCATTAGTTTCTCAAAATACAAATTCAGCTATTTATTTTCATGCACCACGGCAACATGCAATAAAGTTTAACACACCAAATCATCAGCTTTTACTACAAAACTGAATTAGTTAACAATTTGTTTTTTGTTTTGCTTTTTTGTTTTATGTTTGTTTCGGTATTTTCAAGTTGCCATTCATGTTTATGTTGGCCTCTCTAAAATGCAAAATAATGGTAGTAAATATACTCTTAGGGCAAAACTCTCTGAGTTATCTGACAGATTGTTGTATGGCTCAGCAACCACAGAATCTGCAGGATTCATGTTCTTGTCATTCTCTGGAGCCCCAGTTGGTGGTGAAACAGTCATTTTAAGGGTGCTGCAGCTTTAAATAATAATAATAATAATAATAATAA
>VWZP01009933.1:338498-365010 GCA_013396995.1 Dicaeum eximium | reverse complement strand
TAATAATAATAATAATAATAATAATAATAATAATAATAATAATAATAATGGTAAGTTAGTTCCTGTGTTTCAAACCATATTTGCTCTGGCTCTGTGTTAACCACATCAAGTCAGCCTAACAGTTCAGAACTAATCTAATTGTAACATTATTCTACAATGACAAAAGAGTGTTACAAATAGAAATAAAGCCTTTGCTGGTATTTCAGTTATAATGCAAAGTGGTTTCAGGAGCAGCTAGGGAGTCAAAGTCTAATCCAATGGCGTTGTTACCAAAAATCAGTAAAAATAAAACTCCTTAGCCCCAGTGTAGCATTAAGAAGCAGGCATTCTTTATTGGGCCAGATGCATGAGGCAGTAACTGCTCCAAATACTGTGCATGCTGAGTACAGGACATTTTCTGTTTATATACTGTGTTTTACATACATATTCATTAATTTTCCCATAATAAACATATATATGATAATCATTTCCCCAAAATCCTTGACATGGGGTCCCACCCGTCTGCACATGCATTCTTTTGTCCTGAGGTCTCTTTGGTGGTACCTGGTGGTCAGCAACCCCAAAGTCATACCTGACTGCCTGGTGAACTGGTAAAAGTTAGCATAGCTGGGCTGGCTGGTTGCTTTCCAGTTTTTCCTCCTACAGAATAAGCATTGTGTTCTTCCATAGGCTAGTGGGTTCTGAACAATAAGCATGGTATTAGTCCATGTGCAAACAATTCTTCATCTGGCAACAATGCTAGAAACAAAAATTTACAATTTTTTTGAAATTCTATGTCATAAACCTTTGGTGTTGACAAAATATTCTCAGGTTTTAAATGTACTTGCAGTTATTTTAAGCTGATCTCTAAGAATTGCTGAACTCTGTATTCAAATTTTGGGAAAGGCATGTAAAATAAATAATGTTCTTAAGACTTGAATTGGTTATCTTGTGGTCTTGTATGTATCACTGCCATGAATCACTTGCATTTCAATAGCCACCAGTGTATTGGCTGATTGTAACTGTGCATATTCAGACTTCTCAAATATTCCTGTTACAACTTTCATGAACATGACTAGTGTTTTAAAGAATATTTACACTTTACTAGCTGAATTTGCAAAAGGAAAATGCCTGAATATTTAATTCACTGCTTGCTTATTACTTTTAATTTAATTAATTGGATCTTATATATTGGTAGCAAAGTGCAAAAGAGGAAATGGATCCTTTTGCCAAATGGAGTGAAAATGCATGAATTAATTTTAAAAAAAAATAAATCTCATGACCACCAAAATTCTGCTCTCTTTTTTATTCCAGAATCGAATGGAAGAAAGCAAAGCACTCTTTAGGACAATTATCACATATCCATGGTTCCAGAACTCTTCAGTTATTCTGTTCTTAAATAAAAAAGATCTACTAGAGGAGAAGATTATGTACTCTCATCTAGTTGATTATTTTCCAGAGTATGATGGTAAGTATAATGACATCAGAGCTCATGACTGTGATGCTGGCAAATTGTGCTAGCCTTGACCAAATGCTAGACAGAAAGATCCTTTGGTATATTCCTTAAAAAAATACTAAAGTATTGTAAAATGTAATTGAACTTCTGCGGAATTTTTAGACTGCTAAGATTTTGGTTTATGCTGTAATGACTTGGGGGTAGGATGGCAGAACCTTTATTGGGAAATTGTTGACTTTTAGATAAGTATTGTCATATTAGTAGTGAGCCACCTCCTACCATTTTTCATAAGTTAGGGTGAGGGTTTAAATTGAAATACAAGAGTTAAAAATAGAATTAATAAAAACACATTTCTCAATTGTACATATAATCTTCTATATTTTTGGTGTTTTGAGGTTTGCTTTTATATAAGATTGAATACCTAAGGGGAAGTGTCATAAGCTCTCTGTAACATTATTGTACCTTTTTAAATGTGTTTTAATTCTACATTAATTATGTGAAGTTAATGTGTTTGTCCATAAAAAAAAATTGTGGGCTGTATAAGTGTTTCTATTAAAGCTGTACTTTCAGGAAGTTCTCATGAGGGGAAAAGCTAAGTATTTTGAGGTAACTGAGAGGAGGAGGCCTTGGTTACAGAGAAACATCAAACTCATACGATAAGAGGTCTAAAGAACTAAATGTTCCTGTTTTTTAAAGAGAGAATCTATTTTGTCCCACCAGGAAAGAATAGCTGATTGGGAAGCTGAGAAAAAGATTAAAACTCTCATGTTCAAACATGGAAAATAATAATGGGAAAAATGTACTTTTTGTTTTCTGTTGAAGAGGAAGAGAACAGTAAAAAGTCTGCAGGATCAGATCATATTATATACGAGTCAGTGTAATTTTAGTTTCATAGTAATGTACAGAAGAGAACTGGCAGTTGAACAGAAATACGCTTGTTTTATTGAATTTACTTTGTGTTACAAGTTCCCCAGACAACATCCCAAAGGTGAGTAGACCCTACAGTCTGCTCTGTTAGCTCCTTTCAAATGTTGACAAAGCCTGTGCAAAATGCTTGTCCAGGAAAAAAAAACCAGAATTCAAAGAGTTTGTAGAAACTTTGTTTCTCTTGTCCTTTGTCATTGGTGAGGGGAAAAAGACATTATGGACTATCAGGGATGTGGGAATGAAGACCTGCAAGTCTTTGAGAATCTTTTGTTTCCTAAGTCTGCAGATCTTGCAGGACCTAACTCCAGAGACAAAGTTACAGTTTGATATTATTACTTCTGATGGCAGGGTTGAGTCTGTGGCTTGTAGAAGTCACCATGTGGTCCCCTCTTCCATCCCAGTACACTGGGGCTGTGAGAAGTGGGAGATCTGAGGAAGGAGTCAGAAATAGGTGTTTTTCAGCTGGATTGCTTCTCTCACCTTCAGAAGGGAGAAAGTAGCCTAGGGATGAGAACTACTGGCCAGGGTGGCAAATTGGACAGATTAAATTGAGTTCTGCTGCACAGTGCATTAGTAAGAGCTTTGAAAGGGAGGCCAAGCCATGCTCCTAGGTCAGTGTATCACATGAAGATGCACTTTGCAAGCTAGTACAAGACATCTGACTCACAGGCTGGGAGAGGGAGAGAGGGCAAACACAAAAAGAGGCTATACTTGGGAGGAAAAGAAGAGAAAAATATTGATGTAGCATTACATAGATCTTCATGGTGTCATATAGAGCCAGATGTTGAAAACTGCTGATGAGGGAGAGCAGTGGGCAACAAAGCTACTAACTCATATGGTAGTTTTTTCCGAGTTTCTTAGACCAGAACCACTTTGCCATCTAAATTTAATTTTTTAAATTTTTTTAATTCAGTTTTTTATTTGAATTTTTATTGTCTGAGGTCATGAACATACTTTTCTCTGCTTAAGCCTCAGTCAGATGAAAGTGTAAATAACGTTAGAGTAGAGGTGTGGAAATTTGGGTATATCTCTGAATAGACCAAAAGATCTTGAGAAAACGTTGTGTGTAGCTACTGTGAAACTATTTAACAAAATTCTAGGAAACGGTTTAAAAAGCTAAGTGATTTATTTTGAGGAAATAGTTGTCTTTGCAAGCCCAAGAATTTTCTTCACAAATACTCACATACATACGTGCTATTGTGAGACTTCATATTGCTGCTCTTTATCTGTAGTAGAGTCTGGTGTCCAAGCTAAAGGCTAGAGCCAGTTGTGCTTTAAAAGCTGTGGAAATGTTGGACAGTCCTCTGTCCTGCGTCAGGGAGCTTACTATCTGTTACATCCCTAAATCTCAGAAAATGTGTCATCTGTGTAGGTATGTGCATATATGTACATCTGTTGGCATGCATACACCCCTTTATTGCCAAAGCTTACTCCTCCTCCACATAGATTTGCAGCACACCAGAAAGGATGTGCTTTCTCTTCCATACATTCCCTCCCTAAATTTTATAGTTACGCAAATTCGAAGCGTTACAAATTTTAAGCTTAAAGTATTAAAAATAAGGTCTGTCATCCAGTTGTTGAAATGTGTGCTGGGCACCAAGCTATTGATTTTATAATTACTGAAGGACAGAGCTACACATAACAGCTGGGTGCTGGTATTTATATTGCTGTGTAACAACAGGACCAATGAAGAGAATAGGAGGAGGCAACAGCACAGAAAATGCGTGTTCCTTAGAAACCCATGTTTCAGAAACAGGAGAGCAAGGGAACAATGACTTTTGGTGGCAGCACAAGAATAATGGAACAGGATTCACCAGCATGTGGTTTACATTCTTGCTTCTGCACTGCTCTTTTCGTTGTGAACGTGAATGAATCCTCACTGTTCCAGGCTGGAAGTAATTTACCTTCTGTAATCTTTTAAGCTGAAAATGTAGTTTGGTTAGATTGACTCTGTCCTTCTGAGAGTTACAACTTCAATTTAGACCTGATAGGGTCATTAGCATACATAATTTATATACCAACTGATTGGTTAGAACACGAGCCTTTTGCAGGCAACAATTTCATCTGGAGAGCAGCTGTGTATTTCATTATCACTTAAAGTAAATTAAGTTCTATTGATGACAGTGTCAGACTCAGTTCAGGATATAATTTCTCTATGCTTCCTACTAAAATCCATATAAAACTAGTAAATCTTGCAGTGCTAAAATAACTGAAGTATAATTTAAATATAGTAGGTTTAGACTGAACAATCACCATTTCTACTCACTTTTAAAAGATTTCATTATATAGCTAATTTTTTTATTTTCATTCTTTTATGAAGAATGTATTTATGAATGCATTTATAAGTCACCTGTTTTAAAACAGCTGATTTATCTTGGTGAAGAAAGAAGATAGTCAGCAGCACCAAGCCATGACTTGGTGAACTTCTGAAATTTCCTTCCGTCTTTATTTTTAATAGTTCCTACCACAAGGAATGCAGCCAGTATATTATACTATTGATTAGTAAAAGGTTCCCCATCTTCTCTTATATGGGTATCACAGACTAAGCCTTCCTCATTTTCTTTTAAAGAAGTGGAAAGTTGACTTTAAGAAAACTGAATTTCTCTTCTTACAGGACCACAGCGGGATGCACAGGCAGCACGAGAGTTCATCCTGAAGATGTTCGTAGACCTGAATCCAGACAGTGACAAAATTATCTACTCTCACTTCACATGTGCTACAGACACAGAGAACATCCGCTTCGTCTTTGCTGCTGTCAAGGACACAATCCTACAATTAAACCTGAAGGAGTACAACCTGGTCTAACTGTCCCCGGGGCGTCCTCCAAAGCCAACTTTCCATGATTGAAGATATACAAGAGGGACTGTATTATAATCTGTGAAAACAATTTGCATAATACTAATTTATTGCCGGCCTGGACTCTGTGAATGTCCACAGAGTTTGTAGTTAATATTATGATTTTATTTAAAGTATATGGAGGAAAAACAAAAGATGCTGAAGTACATTCACAGCACATTTCCTCATTTTTTAGGTAAAACCTTGTGACTCGATGTGTTTCAAATTCTCAGTCTTACATTTACAAAGGATAGCAGTTTTTTGCTATTGAAGCAAAATCAAGCTGGTTTCCTCTTTCCATAACCCTTTCTCTCCCCCTCCTTTCCTAATCCCCTTATCTTTTAAAAGGTACAATGACCT
Organism: Dicaeum eximium; assembly: GCA_013396995.1. Classification (NCBI taxonomy): domain Eukaryota; kingdom Metazoa; phylum Chordata; class Aves; order Passeriformes; family Dicaeidae; genus Dicaeum; species Dicaeum eximium. The sequence goes on along the minus strand of VWZP01009933.1, from coordinate 359,453 downwards.
TTTTTCCCCCAGTTGCATTCCTGGGTGAAATATTTTCTGTTGAATGATTTGGTCAGGAAAACACTATCATCACAGTTTAGGTCATCAGTCATTCTAATTTTACAGTATGTACTTTCTTTGAAGGATCAAAAGGTATTGATACTGTGATTTTTAAATTCTTTACATGGGTGTCTTCATTCTGTCTTCACTTCTGAGACTAGAATATTTGGATTGCAAAACAGAATTACAGTTGTCTAAGGATAATAAATTTAACCATAGTTTTACAGTTAAGAAAGGTGCACAGAAGACAGTACTGAAGTAATTAAGACACAATCTGGGATGTACATGGACTGTGTTAGAACCTCTTTTTAATTGCCATGTGCCATTTTTTTCTCTTATTTACAAATGCCAAATAGAAAAGTCATAGACACTACATTTTACCCAGTGGCTGCAGCCTGAAACAATGTTTTTCTCAGTTGTGTGGGGTGTTTTTTCTTAAGTTAGAGCTTTTTTAAGTGTTCGTTTTCCACAGTAGAAAAATTATTTTTATTGTACAAAATTCATGTTGCCAAATCTGGCTTTTTATAAAACAATGCGCTTGAAACATAAGATATTAATTGAAATGCCAAATAGATGGTTGGGAACTGACCTGATTGAATCAACTGCCAAATGATTAACACACACAGTTTCAGCTCATATGTTCCCTTTTTCAGAAAGTGTACCATTTTCTAATGCCAAAACCAACATGTAAGTGAATATTCTATGAGGTGTACCTTGCACTCGCGTGTAGTCTAGTAATTGAAAGACAATTTAGATCTCTCATTTTGTCAGTTATGACATGAGATTGTTTTCTGTATTAATGTCAAGGCACCTTCAGTTGTATTACAAGAAGTTATTGATGAGAGATCAAGTTCAGGAACCTTTTTTGATAAGGTTGATTGTTAATTGATTCACAGGCATTTGATAGGCTTTCATGCAAAAATAGCCTCTCTCAATGTTCTTTAGAAGAGATTTATAAGTGTAAATGAAACAGTGAGAAAACCATTCTTGCAATTTAAATGTGCAATTTTTAACAACAAAAGTGCAGCACACATTGGTGAGCCTTTATTCTGCAGCTTAGGTTGAAAGGTGTTTTTTGACCAGGTGCATGATTGCTAGCAAGAAAACTCTAGAGTTCAGACATGTAATTGGATTGATTATCTATGATGCCAACTGGCACTAGAGTGCACTTAACACAAAAATGGCTGCCACATAGCAGTAGATGGGAGGTGGAAAAAAGAATGGTTTATTAGTTGATTACCAAAGTTAACAATAAATACTAATGAGATGTTTTTCATCCTTAACCCTCCCAAATCCAAAAGAAAAATAATAAGAACAGTTGCTATTTTTTGCTCCCTCTTAAAACACCTTGTAATTTAACTGGTTGTAGGTATAGTGCAATTATGAATGCTATAATCATTGTACATACATATATATGCCACCATCCATATTGGCTTTATATTCATTAATTTTTGGCAAATTGAATGTGCTGTGTTGATATGTATCTATGTAATTGTATTGTATGTCTTATAGCTAATTCACATTTTAAATAATGTTATTTTATTTACTTTTTTAAGAGAGAAGAATGTAAATTTTGTCAGTTTATTTCTGACTAGGGATTTGTTGTTGTTTTTATTTACAAAACAAAATACTATAGTACAGAGCGGTACTAGCATCGTGCTGTATAAAATCATTTGCACATTCCTGAGTAGAAGTAAATTGGAGACACCAAGACAGATGATTCACATTCAAAACAGTGCTCAGATCTTGTCAGGGCTTTATACAGCTGGAGAAAACAATCTTATTAGAAGAACTTACGCTATTATATCTCATATTGGAACATAAGCTTTAAATAGACATTTAATTTTTTTATTTGACTGATTTGCATTAGGTTACTTTCACTTTTCTAATAGCTTTTATTGGAGAAGTAAATTCAGAGATATTTCAAACCGTTGTACCTAAGTACTAATGCATATATGCTGTTGCCCTAAAAATACCATGATAAAATGCAAAACATCAGATCAGTCTTTCAGAAACTGTGGAAACCTTAGGTATAAAAACAACAACCAAAAAGTCACTTTTGTTAATGATTTTAAGGAGTTAAAGTATTTTACTTCATGAAGCTAAAGGAGGTAGATCTAGATTATAAAAAGTGACACTGACATTCTGAATAGGGGATCAGACTAATGACTCTTTCTTACACACAGCTTAACAGAATTGGTCCTGATCATGACATAAATGCAACAGAACTTCTGTTTTCACAGTTCCAGTGTTGATAATATCCCTTTTTTTAACCTGGGATTACCTTGCCCACACTGGATTCAGTGCTATAAATGGAAAAAAAAAAAAAGAAAACCACAACCAAACAAAAAGCCTAGACAGTGGTGTCTAACTAAAGTTTGGGGTTTTTTAATTTGTTGGGGTTTTTTTTTCATATGGGATATTTGGTGGGGGAAAAGGAAATGTGGTTCCAAGTTTTGTATAAAAACAAAACAAAAGTTTACTCATGCTTTATAGTTAAGTTATATTGTGGTTGCAAAAGTTTTCAAGAGTGTGTGCCACTGGGCTATTTTCTGGTATTTTTTAGGTAAGTTGAACCTGTGGCAATGTTTAGATCATTTGAGCATGTTCTGGAAAAAAAAATATTCGGCATGCCAAGGCAAGCTTTACATCAATCACCTAACACAGCATTGCAGTATGACAGTTTACAAAACATTTTCTTTTTAAATAACACAGCTGTTCCCACTTGTAGTATAATCCATTGTGATGGTCGTGGTGTTGGTTTTGTTTTAATTGGTGGTTTCTACTATGCCTTATAGTGCTTAAGTCCAGAAGTTTGTGCCTCTAACATGAAGCTGAAGGCAAAAACATCAAGACAGAAACCCTTTTAACTTTGCCAAATGATGTGTTTGAATGTTATAAATGGGGGAGGAGGGAAGGAAAGTGTCTTGGGAACCTGTGTATTCTAAATGTTCACTAGCACAAGAAAGCTGTAATACGCGTTTTACAGAAACCTGGAACTTGCCTTTTTTGCAAATTAACTGGCACTGTCCTTACAGATGTAGGATGATGCAGCTATAAGGGCAGTTTACTTTTTATAATTCAGTCTCTTTTGATTGTCAAGGTGTATGGACTGTACTTTTTAATCATACTGCCACATGATTGTGAATCACTTTTTAAAGTCTGAAAATGGAGAAGAGACTTTTAATGCTGGATAACAGTCAGAATTGACTGCATGATTTGCAAAAACTCTGTATGGGGGAAAAGGGCTGCATATAGATATTGCTAGACTCCCAGCCTTCAGTTGTAAGGTGCAGAAGACTTTCAGATTACTCAACCTCATCACCCTTTCCTTGTTAAACATTCTTCACAAAAGAATGAAATATTAGGAAAAAACAAAGACATGTTAACCCACATGAAAAAATAAAATTTAGACATTTAATTTATTACATGTGCTGCTATTCTTGGAGCTCTGTGCATAGTTATCTTCTAGACTATTACATTAGTGAACTAATGAAGTGTTCACAGCATATTAACAAGGCCTACACATGACCTACCTCTAGTTAAGAGATCAGTAAAATAGCTATGTTTTGGAGAGACTGACATAAGTAATTTAGAAAATTGAAATGTACTGGTATTTAATTAACCATGGTATTTTAGAAATTGACACTTTTACAAATATTGTCTGTCTTTTGACATAAACCATGAATTCTAGAATTTAATAGACATTAAAGCCTTTCCAGCTTGTTAGTTTAGCAGAAGTCTTGCAAAACAATAGCTTTAGTTTGAGAAATGGAGCTCTACTGGTATTTCCTCTGTTTTGCCTTTTGGTTATCTATAGCATTTTGAGTTCTATCAAACAAGAATTTTTTCTATCTAGTCAGTACATTGGGATCACAATTTAGATGACTGAAGAATTTTATTATAAGTTTATCTTGAGCTTTTTCACAGTAGTCATACTGCAGGTAAGAAAGGAATAGAGGTTTTGAAAACTGTTGAAAGGTACATCAAGTTTAATGCAAATCAGTTGAAGGTTTTTTTTCTCTCAAAATACAGTTTAAGTTGATTTCCTTGTTCACCATGCTGCAGGAAATCCTTATTTGACCAGTTCTTAATACTTTTTTCTTTTAAGGAAAGAATGTCAGATGCATTTTTAAACTTAAGAGTATTTAAAAATAATATTTGCTTCTCTTAAAGTGTCACTTAAATGCATGTGTTGTGTGTTGCTTGAGGGACAGAAACAGGTTTTTTGAAAAACTAATATTGTACAGTTTCTGCCCCTCAAAAATGTTGTTGGTTAAAAATACAGTATTTTTGGCCCCGTCTTCATACTATAGCATCTTCATTCCTTGAAATTTAATTTTTCTGGAATATTTGGACTTACTGTTCTCCCAAAATGCTTCTTATTATGGTAAATCCTGGAGAGATACATTACTCCAAATTTACTTTTTGGTTTTACATGCTCCATTATCATTGTCTAAATATTAAAATTTCCAGAATATCTTTGTTACAGCCAGATGTTCAAAACATTTAGAGTTTGTTACAGTGGAGAAAGTAACTTGACAGTATTATAAAAGGTTTGGGGGTTTTTTGGTGTCTGTACAGTGGAAGCTTAGAAGCATGGGAGAAGACCTATGCCTCAGGAAAAGAAAACCCAGACTTTGCAGACAGGAAATTTTCTTAAGGAGTTTTGGATGATTACAGTACTACTGCCAGAGTAGTGTGTTTCTTAGATCTTTTTGTTCACTTATGTCATAATAGAAGTAACAGAAAGAAGAGGCCTATGTGCTACTTTCCAGGAGTTTGACTCACACCTGGTCAACAATCAGTGGATCTTAGATCGTCATTCCTGAAGAAATAGTATTTCAGGCAAGTTGCAAAAATTAGCTGGTTCTCTATTAAGTGAACAAAACAGTTGAGGTAAGATTCCTAGAGTGCAAACAGTTTACCTAAGCAAGGATGAGAGTGAATGGTTTCTCATTTTTCTTTCCAGTTGCAGAATGTATGGGAGAAGGATCAGTCACTAGGGCAGGATTTATTTTATGTCTGTGTCTCAGTGAAGATAATGTCAACAAACTACAGTGTCAGTTGTGACCTTTAGATATGTGAAATAGAGGTAGAAACTGTATCTGTGTGATAAGTTGTGCATACTTGTGATTAAAATCTTACATCAGATACTATGATCATCTAACGCAGTTACCAAACACTTTCTAGGATACTGTCCTAAACATCTAAGAGTTCCAGAATATCTATAAACTGCCACAAAATAGACAATTGCCAGATCCTGAGGAGCACACCTGGTATCAGTATCTGATGCGAAGGCAGCAGAGCCCCTCTCACAGCTCATTACTATTAAAAGGAGCTACCCTCGAAGACCTCCTCTGATCCTGGTTTTCATCTGCTCAGAGCTTTCCCTCTCCCTTACATCAGCTCTGCTGCTTTGTCAATGAACTGGGTGGAAAAAAACCCACCTTATTTTTTCTCTTCTTGCTTGGCTGCTTTATTAGTGTAATTTTCAGGGGTTTCAGCCAGTTTGGCCAATGGTTCTTGACCAGTGGTACCAAGAAGTGCTAAGCTGACCAAATGGAAGAGGTAGAATCATGTGGCCCAGAGGCTTAGAAATGAGGGGAAAAGGGAGTAACCCTTTCCTCCCTGAAAACCTAGTCCTAGTGCTGTAGTTTCTCAACCCTTCATTTTATGCACTTTGTGAGCTATTAGCTATTCTGGCTTGGAAGTCTTGCACTTTTCATTTTTAAAGGCCTTGATTGCATACTTATTCTGGAAAAAAAAAAAAAAAAGGAAATTATAGAACAAGGAAAACTTTCTTGCTCCCCTTTAAGAATCACAAGTTTCTGTGTACATGGACTAAATGCAACTGTAGTCAGACTGATGACTGATGCCAAGAAGTCAAACTTAGTGTTAAGGATAGAAAAATACAAAAATTGGACTTCAATTCATCTCACCGAAACAAACCAAACAAAAACGACCAAAACTCATTCTTTTCCAGTAAGCTCTAAAAAGAAAAATAAAATGTTTTCTATCTTATTTAAAATGCTGTGTAGCTGCGCATGACATTCAAGATTTACTGTGTCTTGTCCAAGGCACTTATTTCTCCATTCACACTCATTAATTGCTTCCTGCCATCTAAAGAAAATACAGTATTGCTTTATATATGTGCACTCTGGAATACTTTCTGATCCTTGTGAATTAAATGTAAATTGGTCTGCTAAAATTCAACAACTGCTGATGTGTAGTACAGCTGAAGAGGAACGCACTTCCTGCTTAATCTTCTTCCTCCTGCCATTTTGATTATTTTTTGGTATCTTTCCTTTATTGTGTTTGCCACAAAGAGAAGTTTTCTTGACATACCAGATTCAATTCTGGTAGTCATTGCAGAGTTGATCATACTGGCTGCATTAAAGTGAATAAGAACAGCTTCAGAAGCAGGGGCAGATACAATTAGCCCTTTGGACATGCATTTCAGAAAACTATAACACTATAGTTGGAATACAGTGATTTGAAGGATGTAGTAGGCAAACATGGGCCAAATTTTGCCATTTAGTATGTCATTTTGCATTGTCAGTAGAGACCTGTTTGCTAAGATGTTGCTGAAAAATTGCCTTTTTTCCTGCAGTCCTGTATGAGGTGGTTAATGCAATGATCAGGCTGGCACTCAACTGAAGAGACGCATTAATTGGACAATAAGTTCAAATGTATTCTTGCAGAAACTATTGCATAAGATTACTTTATATGATGCTAACAACAACAACAACGAAAGATACTTGCATGCAGTAAATATTTAAGATATTGCACTTTTATACATTTATTATAAAGAGGAATCACTCTCTCCCTAAAAATAAAATTCCATTTATCTCACGATGAAGTATCTGAAGTCTCTTAACAACTGTCAGTTGTTTGTGCACACAAGTGTGATTATTGTATACTAGAGGTTAATAATCTGTTGTCACATGCTGCAGAATACTTGGTTTATTTCAAATGCTGATTTTGGAAAGGCCAAATAATGTTTTTATTAGTATCTTGCTGACTACTTTTCTCAGCATGTTTTTAGGAGAGCCCTCACAGTTACTGATAAGACCTGATTTATTTTAGCTCAAGAAATTAACTGATTTGCTATTCATTATCAAGGTTTTTCTTCAAGTGCTTTAGAACTTAACTGTTTCATCTCACTTTGCTGAAGTTAAGCAACCTGAGTGTAATTGAGAGGCAAAAGGCTAGATATAAACATAGTCAAATTTGATATTTCCCTTGCATAATAATCTTCTAACATATAAATCAGTTACATTACTGTAATTTAGCTGAATGGAGCTATTCCTCTTGAATTGCAACAGGCTGTGGTGGTACTAAGAAGAAATCAGTTTTCTTTATCTTATACACATAATTATGTTATTCAGATTCTTTACAAGATGTCAGAAGTGTTCAAATAATGTTATGACTAATACATGTAAAAACAGCTTAATTGATTTTCAGTATTATTTAATATGGTCTAGAAATTGTTGGAATCTCTTGTAAGAAATTATAGAACTGGTGCTACAAGTGGAAGATTTCTGTGGTTATGGATTAAATCATTCTCTTTTGATACATGTTCACACTCATACATGCTGATTTTATTTCTGCTAATATGAAACAAAAGCAACTCCACTGTAGATAGCAAAATGCAATCCTTGATTAATGCTCACACCAGAAGAGCAAAACATTGTATAGCTAGAAGGTAAATACAGGGCTTAACCTAGATTATAGTATACAATGTAAACAAGCACAATAGATTTCCTAAGCAGGGAAAAGTTAATGTAAACTGAGAAATCATTTGTGAGTCATTTACATGACTGTTCACTTGCTCAAGGTTAATAGAAAAAAAATAAACTGGGTTTGAGAGACTTTATTAGGATCTCTCTAGGAGACCTCTTTAAACATTTTGCAATGCAAAGCAATGTAGCTTAAAAGTTCTTTCTCCCTTACTCTGATGTTCAAGAGTTGAGAAATACACACTCCCACTCACAATACATATATTGCAGGACACTTAAATGGATGCCTCCAAATTGCAGCAGAGGGGAATAATGTAATGCTTGAAGGCATGGAAGGCAAACCTTGCATTTCCAGTCATGCAGATGAAAATTATTTTGCCAGTTTATACATAAAATACACATAAATTACTGCAAAATACGCATAATTTAACTATTTTGTTTGTCTTCTAGTAGAAAATATTATAGTGTCAGTATCCTAGCACAGTCTTTTTAATTCTAATTTAAGACTTGTTAACTAACAACTCTTCAGTTGTTCTAATGGAAATAAAAAAAAATGTCTTGTCTCACCCTAGGCTACAAAAACAGCTTAACACCTTTCCTGAACTCTCCATCATTTAATGTTTGATTTGCTGTCTTAGAGAGCCACAAGCAGGACCTTTATTTAGCCTTCTATTGCACAGTGGGCAAAAAGACAGGTCCTAACCACAAGAAATTAATGAAAGGGCAGACAAGTTTAGCTGCTGCAGATTCATTTTCTGCAATGTATTCATACTGGCTTTGACTTTGCTTTCAATAATTCTGTGACCCACACGGTTTAGGAGAGAATAGTTTCCCTTGTCTTCCTGGAGGTCTTTTGAGTAAAACTTTGATTCCACTCACATCTATGGAAAAGAAATCTGCTTCTCAGAAGAGGCTTCTTTTACCGCTGATTATCTGAAATTTCCAAACATTAACTTGGTAGTTGAAGGTCTGTAAGTGATGGAGGTTAAAGAATTAAAAGAAAGTGTGTATTTCCATCACTTAGGCTGACAAGGCATTATTTAAAATGCTTATGGGTACATGGAAATTGCTATTCAGTGCACAGCTATCACCTTGGCCTGCTGTGTCACCTGTGAACCTAGGGCCCTAAGAGTGGAAATTGTAACAGAAAGTCATAGTGTCTGATGTTTCTGCATTCAAAGCAAGACCAGATGTGCTGCTGCTTTAGTTAAACAAAATTCCTCTGCAACAGAGATACCTGTTTTCTTCCTTCTCCCTATCATTTTTATACATAAAAAACCAACCAACCAACAAAAAAAGAAAACAACCCCACCGCAAAAAAAAAAAAAACAACACCAAAAAAAAACCCCAAAAAAACCAAAAAACACCACACAAAACAAAACAAACAAAAAAAAACACCACCACACCTAACGACAAAAACCAGCCCCAACAAACTAACTAACTAACTAACAAAACCTCTGGAAAGAACTGGGAATGCTTATGACAACCTACACACACATTCCAGACAGCAGTTTTCAGCCATATTGTTTGAGCCTCTGCATGCCCAGGTTTAAAAATATGACCTCTGGCTGTTGATGTTGAGCCTGTAACTACACCATGGCTGCAATGTCAGGCAGATTCGATATGTGGTATGAAATACCAATGTGCTGTTCTGTAAGAAGATGCCTTTCTGAAGTGGGAAGAGAAGAAGTAGGTAATGACAGATGGCCATTAACCATGTACTGAGATCTCTGGTGAGAGAGCAGGCAACTGGAATGTGAAGCATCCACAGACCAAAGCTGCTGGTGCAGGAGGGTAATTTCTTATTGCAGAAGACTATTATGCTTAGGCCAAAAATACACTGGGAAAACATCAGTGTGGCATACGTCATACCACTTAATAAAAATTCCTTTGAAAATAAAAATGGTAAAGTCTGAGGCATTTTGCCAAGACTTCAAGGCTGTCATTAAATAAAACGCTAGTTGAGATTGTATCTGTGCATATACTACCTAGCAGTAAATTCAGGAGCTGTGACATTGGGAAAATGGCGTATATAAATAATGACATAAAGAATTCAACACTAAAGCCAATGGCAGGCCACACAATTTTACTTCTTTCATAGAGACAGGTATAAACAGTTTTAAGTACATTTTTCTATTTGTACATGCACATTTCTATTGGCATAGCAAGCATATCCAGGCATTTTGTGATGTCTGAGAGTGCCAAAGTCTTACACATGATGCTTACCTATGTAAAGAATTTTCAGAAAGTTATTGTAAAACCATTGTAATTTCGTAGTTGTTAGTGAAAACTACAAGCTGTATTTTATTTGGCTTGGTTTTGGGTTTGTTTTGTTTGGTTTTTTTGGGGGGTTTTGGTTTTTTTTTTTTTTTTGTGTTAAATTAAAGTTTATTTTAAAGGTGTTTTCTACAAGAGCCTGACTTTCTTGATATTTTAAGTCAAAGTACAGCTATGGTTTTGCTGCTGGCTGAAGGGGATTAGGTTTCACAGACTATAATGGCAATGAGGAAGTCATGAATGCTGTGGTCAAGAGACCAGAAGCACCTTGTGAGAGCCAGGCGCCTCTGCCGACGCTGCCTCCTTGCCCTCTCCCCAGGGGAACGGGAGGCAAGAGACAGTGGGCCAGAAGGTTCCTGGCGGGGGCTGGTGCCAGGCTGCGGAGAAAGCCAGAGCTGCCCGTGCGGTGCTGCCCGCGGGGAGACGCCGGCGGCTGGGCGGGGGGCGCCGGGCACCGGAGCCAGGCTCTTCGCCCCGACCGCCCTCTGAGCCCGCTCTGCTCCACTGCCTCTCGCCCCTCGCCCAGCACCACCAGCCCCCCATCTCCACCTGAGCCGTGCGGGACCACCGCAGCCCCTCGCTGCCTCCGCGCTTCCCTGTTGGGCAGGGAATGTCTGCAGCATCACCAACAAGTCACGCCCAGCTCGTGTCCCCCCGCCCACGCACGCACACACAGCCGCTGCTTTGCAAAGCCACTCCCGCCTCTGAGGTGCTGTCACCATCCGTCCGCTGCTGCCTCGGGTGAAACATCCACGGCGTCCATCTGGCTGCAGGTACTTCCCGGTGACGCAAGGTGATAGTAGGGCTTGGCAGAGCTGTTGGAGATGCTGGGGTCATCCTTTCACCATTGGCATCCTCTCATCACCCCAGGGGTGTCTTTTATTTCTCTAGATGGGAATTGTCCCTCTCCTTGCAATAACCTGGGGTCATTAGTCATGCTTGCTTAGCCATGATTGCACAGTAGACAGTATGAGCTACCTGTACCTGTGTACATATGTATGCACATCTCTGTGTGTGTATATGTATGAATGTATCTCTTCAGAAAGTTCATACCATTTAGAATCAGGACCATTCAGGTTGGGCAAACCCTTAAGATCACCAAGTCCAGCCAATGAGTCCAACTGCCAGGTTGCCCACTAACCCATGTCCCCAGCTGCCACATCTACTCAGCTTTTAAACTTCTCCAGGGATGGTGAGTCAGCCACTTCATGGGGCAGTCTGTTCCGGTGCCTGACAACCCTTACAGCGAAGAAATTTTCCTAGTATTCAGTCTTAATCTCCCATGGCACAAACTTGAGATAATTTCCTCTTGTTCTGTCGCTTATTACGTGGGAGACTGACCCCACCTCACTACTCCCTTCTGTCAATTGCAGAGAGCCATTAGGTCTCCCATGAGCGTCTTATTCTCTCCAGACTTAACAATCCCAATACCTGGTATTTATTACTGGTGAGAAAGGAGGGTTCCTGAAAGTAATTGATGTACCTGATACTTTGAAAATGCCAGTTTACAATAGCTTGGGAAAATTTTAAGTGATGTATGGAATAAAAAACACTGAGTTCTGCAAAGGAAGACCATAACTTTTAAGACATTTACTAGAATAATAACAAAGATTCAGTAATAAGACAGATACCGCTGCATGTACATTTTTTACTCAGTAGCAAAGAGAAGTGAAAGGCAGTACAACACACAGAAAAAAAAATCTAGTCATAAATCATCTGAATTCAAGGGTGGGGAGTACAAGAACTGTTTAAATACCAAAGGATGAGGTAGCACTAAAAAGACAGATACTTTTAAGTACATTAGAATAATATTAGCAATGTCATAGGTCCTACTTGGTTTTACCCAAATGGTAAAACACCAAGATGAAGAAATTAGGACGCAGGCATACCAGATGACCATGTCTGGTATATGTCTGAAGGGAACATAGCAAGGTCCTGTCAAGTGGGTATGATTAAATACTTTTTAATCCATTAGTCACTAAGGATAATGGTGAAAAATACTGAGTAGAAATTATAACAGGGCCAGATAGCCGGTGGCCAAAAATTCCAAGAAGGTCTTGTTTCATTTAGTGTAAAACTTTAATAAATCGGGAACTCCAAGAGAAACACCGGAAGAGTGGAACAATGGTGCTGTTGTGCTACAATGAGATGTAATTTAACTAACTAAACACTGCCAACAGTGAGCATAAGTAAACACCCTGATAAATTTTAGAAAATATTTGCTTGAATGTTTACTGAGTGCTTTATGATAAACTGAACAACAGTGATTATACTTAAGTTTCCTGTTCCAGCTCTGCCATATTTGTGATGTGATCTAGTGGAATTGCTCTCCTGCCTTCTATGTACAATCAGTGGAGTGCAGGGAGTAAAGCCAGTCCATCCAAACAGATTTTTTGTGGGAGGTAATGCAATTATTTTTGGTGAAGTTTAGACTACTAAAAAGAAAATATAAAATGCAAAACTTCATTGTATTTTCCAACAGTAGAAACATGTATCATTCCCCAGACAATATTTAATCCAATATGTTTCTAAGTCCCTCTGAACCTGCTGTTAATGTATTTTTATCAGCATTATAAAATACTTAAACCTCAGAGAAGACTGCTGCTGGGGCATCACTCTAACAGGAGATGGTGGGTTTAAGCTCTCTGCAGATGCAGAACCATATATGTAACATTAACCTTAATTAGTGGTTTTAATAATAAAATGATCAAATTCTTTCATCATACCTCAGGAATGCAGACTTACAATTAATATGCAATAAGCTTATTTATTCCATCACAGCATACACCTTTACAAAACAAAACATTGGTAAATCTTAACATCAGCATGCACATGTGGATTTACTTGAGAAGATTTTCCTATGTGATTAACATTTAGGATTTCTGAGAGGTCCTGGACTTATCCTCTCACTTACAAGAATGATAATATGAAAAACACTTCCTCATTTGGTCATCCATTATGTCTTTTTTACTACTCTCAGGAGATAAGGTACACCAGCAGTTTTATTTTGCTCTCATAATTTCTTGTTTGTTTGCAGTATTAGGACAGTGGATAACTTCACATTGTCAGATGAGATTAGCCTACCATGAATTAGATCAGCAAAATCTGCCCATGGTAAGTCTCAGACATCCAGTAGAAAGACGCCTGAGTTGCTGCTGGTTGTTTTCAAACTATTCCTACTGCAAGGACAAGTTTTCCCGTTTGAGAATTAGACTGGTTTGTGATTTTTAAAATTCATTATTCACATTCTAAGTGCTATTTTAATTCATATCCTTTAACCCAGGCATTTCTGTTGAAGGGTAAGAGTATGTTAAATAGTGTGCACTTGGAAGGTGGTTGAATCTGGGATAGTTTTCACTGCATCACTATTTGGGGTCATTGAACCTGTCAAACTAGTTTGGGCCAGTAAGAAAGTTTCTCTCAGTCTATTCCTTTTAAGGAGTGCAGCTACTGTGAGTTACTGAGCAATGACATGTACAAAGTACACAAAGTGCGAAAGAAAATAAAAAAGTCACCCAAAGTAAAACTTTTATCAAAGTGTAAAATAGCAAAACAATAGAATAGCAAAACAAATAGAAACTAAACCACCACCCTAAAGAGAAAGCCACACACGGTGTCAGAGCAAAATTAAGTCTATTTGAATCTCCCAATTTTGGAATATGCATATTATTTAAGGTCTGTTTCTGTCTGAATGTCTGTGTCCTACATAACTCTTTTTTCCTAAGAAAAGTAGACAGAAGACACTGCCAAATAAAAATATGTATCCATTTTTCACAGGTTAAAATTGCCACGCTCTATGAAAGCTCAGAAAAAATAAGGTATTTCTCATTTTTCAGTACTTCTTGAGTGAATGACAGCAGGATTTCTTATGATCTTCTACCACTACTCTCACTCATAGGAGGTATGAAAATATACATAGCTAAAAATAGTTAGGAAAGTGTATCTGTAATTTAGGAGTAAAACTAAAATATTATTGGTATCAAGTATTCTGCCTTGAAGTCTTCTCTCCATATCAACAGTACCCAGAAAGCTGCTGTGAGCATCAAAAAAGCCCCAAGCAAACATTTAAAAACAAAAAAAACCTGGTTACTTCCCAATTGAACCTACATCAATACATTTTTGCTCATGTTTTTTCTAAAATAACATCTGCCCCAATCCTATACTCATTACCTTTTTTACTCAACCAATTACTTCCCTGTAAAGCACATAATAAAACACAAGCCTGTGAAACATATAAATATTTCCTGCTTCCTACCTCTACTCAAAATATCACTTTTCTTCCTTGTAATTGCTACAGAGCACTACTTCATGGTCTTTTTGGTTGGTATCCTCCTGATTTAAAGATTTAAAGATGCTCATCTTCAAGGAATAACAACAACTATGAAAACCTGATCAGCAGAAGAGAGCAGTAAATTATCATGTGCCTCTGCTCTTGAAAAATAATAATATGCAGGCAGAAGAAGGAGGGAATTACCTGTAGCTGTTTTATGATTTTGTTACAAGATATTAACTGAAAATTACTTCTGACCATTCTCCATGAGGCCAAACATAACTATGAACCAGATTAACAAAAAGGGGTGATTTACAGCTTTTCCCAGCTGCATTTGAGCACAGCATTTGAGCTAGTTTTCAGCAATATGGGCATGTGAGACAGTGACATGTTTGAGTAATAAGGATTTTTACATCATACCAGATTTTTTGAAATTTCAAGCCTACCCCTAGAAAAACAATTTTTTGCTTTCTAGCTGAGGGCAGAATTTTTATTTCTGATGGTACAATAAAATTTTATATTATAATCAGCTCTCAAGAAAAACTGTACCGACACCAACCTTTTACATACTCCTTTGTTTTTGGCAGCCTTACCAAGATTGTTGTGAGTTCCTACACCTGAATCTCTAAGAGTGGGCATGACTAACTAACGGTGGATCAGCCAGAGGAGTTAAAAGGAAATTAGCTTGATGCTCCTATCTGGTCTAGGAAATAGCACTGGATGACAGATATTTTGGATAGCTGCATTTCTCTTCAGCTGCACTGTGCTAGGTTTGGTTGGGATAGAGTTAATTCTCTTCACAATGGCTGGTATGGGGCCGTGTTTTGAATTTGGGCTGAACACAGGTTGATAATACAGAGATGTTTTTGTTATTGCTGAGCAGGGTTTGCACCCAGCCCAGGCCTTTTCTGCTTTCTGTACTGCCACACTGGGGAGGAGACTGGAAGTGCATGGGAGACTGGGAGGAGGCACATCAGGGACAGGTGGCTCAAAATGACCAAAGGGATATTCCAGACCACTTGGCATCATGCTCAGTGTATAAAGTGGGGAGAAGAATGAGGAAGGGAAGGACATTTGGAGCGATGGCATTTGTTTTCCCAAGTCACCATTACCTGTGATGGAGTCCTTATCTCCTGGAGATGGCTGAACACCTGCCTGCCCATGGGAAGCAGTGAATTAATTCCTTGTTTTGCTTTGCTTGTGTGCACAGCTTTCCCTGTTAAACTCCCTTTATCTCAACCTGTGAATTTTTGAAATTTCACCCTCCCAATTTTATCCCAGTCCTACTCGTGAGGGAGTGAGGAGTGAGTGAGTGAGTGAGTGAGTGAGTGAGTGAGTGAGTGAGTGTCTGTGTGGGGCCTGGCTGGGGTTAAACCATGTCATGCATCAAGAGAGATGTAGCAGAATTTTGACTTGACAAACGCCACATGAGGAAATAGTGACAGCCTTGTAGTCTGCACAATTATATTGCTCAGCTACAGAATAACCAAACTGCAAATAGTGCAAGCTTATTGAAGAAAGTATTACGTAAGCTGGAAAAAAAGACCATTAGTGACTGGAAGAAAGCTTAAGCATATCACATAAATGTTTGTTCCAAGAATAAATTGCCCAGAGGATTGCCTACATTATACTGACTTGTTCTTAGATTAAGAAATACATGAACCAGAGTGTGATATATTGGGAAATATTGTCTGAAAGTGTTAAAAAAGTGTGTGGATATGACATTTGGGCATCTGTTTTAGTGGTGAGCATGGAGTGGTGAGCATGAGTTAAATGGTTGGACTTGGTTCCATTAGAGGTCTTTTCCACCAGTTTCCATTACAGTTCTAGGATTCTGTGAAAGTTCTTCAGCCTGTTAAAAGGTGCTATGAATAAAGCTCATAAAGGTAAGACATATACATTAAAAAAAAAATTTAGACCTTGATTTCTTTCCTTGTAGACCCAACCCTAATGTGAGAACAGAGATATGATGTAAATTTTCAAAGTCTCTGGCATAGTGGGAATTGCACTGCTGTGTACATCTTTCTGTTGTTCCAATAAAAAACCTAATTCTGACACTTATCTCAAACTGTATGTACAGGTCATCAAATGCTATTAAACAAGGCAAATATTTACTTGCAGTAGCAATGAGTAACATCATAGAGAATAGCCACATTTGTATGAAACTCCATGATCGGCAAACTCAGAGATCGTGACTTCTTTAAAACCTGCCATATACTTACATCAGAAATGTGTTCTAAAAAGTTACTATGAATAAAAACTACAAAAATATTTCACTTTTAAATTTTGAAACAGTGGTTATATAATTATTTACTCCTGCATATTTACTTTGCAAAGTTGAAGACAGTTGTTTTCCATCGGCCTAGAAATATTAAGCTTAGATTTTAAAAAATATTTTATATTCAGGACATGAACACAAAGCCTATGGGGTAAAAAATCACCTAATGCTTGTTCAAATATTTGTTCATATTTCTATTTTCTAATAATTTCACCTATCCCTGTTGCACAAATCAAAAGCTTGTTCCTTGTTATTAAAAGTGTTTAAAACTCTGGAAGTTCAAAAGTTCAAGTATCATTAGAAGGTTTGTTTTCTTTAGAATAAACCAGTAGAGAAAAACATGATACGAGGAAGACAAAGTAAATTAACAATCTCTAAGGAAACTTTGAACACATGCACAGAGAAAAGAAAAGTTGAGCAAAAAAAACCCCTGTAATAGTTTAATTTTTAATGCATACAGTATTATTACAAACCTGAGTATCTAGCTTCTATGCAATAAATGTTTCTCTCCATTGCAAAAAGGGGGGGAAAAAAAGGAAAAAGAAAAAATAATAAAAGGCTTTCTGCACCTGAAATAACATTGAAAAGAAATTTTTAAAATACACTTTTATTTTACAGAACTTCAGTTAGAAGGTCTTTAAGATTGTATTCTCCACTGTTTGCAAACCTGTAAATGAGTCTCAGACTCTGGGAGATGGAGAACGACATCCTGCTACATTAGCAAGTGTGTCCTTAAACAGCTATGAAATTGATTCTACCCTGAGAACAGAAGGGGTTGAACCTGAAAAAGATTACTGAAGCCATGGATCTTTAGCCTGAAGGAGTTCCCACCTCAGCCATCCTCAGCACAGAGGGATATTTTCAATTTAAGCGCAAGTGGCTTAAGCACAAGTGCAGCTCTCTGTGCCTGCAGTAGTTAAGCTGCTTGCTTGCAGTTCCATGTCCTCAAAGGAGACAATAATAATTGTTCTAAATCAGTGATTTCTGGATTAAGGAACATCAAACGTGCCTTTTGTAATGCTGCTGCTAATGGCAGGACACCTGAGGCAGCCCCTGTCGCTGCGCTGCAGCCGCCCTGAATGATGCTTTGCTACAGCTGCAGGCAAGGCCTGGGTGTGAGCGAAATTCCCACACCGTATGCCTTAAAAAACACAAGGCGGTAGTCTCAGTGCGAGATTCAACTATATCAACAAGGAATGAAATACAGGCAAGTCCAAAAAAGCACTCCAAAATGAAAACTGGCCGACACCAATGTCAGGCACATCCCCCGCCTTTCACAGCTCCCAGACACCTTGGGGAGCCAGAGCTCTGCTGCGACAGGCATCCTCCCATCCCCTCTCCCTTTCCCCTCCCCTTCCCTGGTGCCTGGGGGGTTTTCCTTCGAGAGGAACCAGCGGACAGCCCGAAGCTAGGGCACTGTGAGGCTGCGGTGTCACGGAGGGCTGTGCTGCGGCCCAGGAGCCGGTGTTTGTAGGCCTGAGCCCGGCGCCGCCCCGCCGCGCTCCCACATCCTGCCTCATCAACCACACGACTTTTCCAAGAGTTCTGTTTCATTGGTCTTCATCTCGGCCAGATGTTGGTGAGGGCTCCAGTGCATATGAAGGTGACAGCTTTAAGCCTTTCCAGCCACTGCTATAATGCTGCAAGAGATGCCAAACACACATCTAATAGAATTCCTGCTGCTCTGGAACAGGGTGGGGTGGAAACTAAACCCACAGCAGTGCCTGAAAGAAAACCAGATACTTGAAACTACCTGATACAAAATCTTAAACTAGGGGGAACCAGCCTCAATCCAGAAAGTTTTGCTTTTCTGTGGCAGCTGCTTCTGCTCCCAGAGATTGAACCAAATGGTGTCAGGAGTCAAAGCTCCCGGTGTAGGAGCTGCTTCTCTGCCATCCGCAGCACCAGAGAAGCCCGTGAGCAGCACACTGTGCCGGTGCTCACAGTCCTTTGCTACAGACTCTGATGGTGTACCTCACCAAATAACCAGCCAGGCTTCGAACAGAAGGTTCTCAGGAACACTGAACAAAGTTTAAACAGGCTTCTCTCAATGTTGCATTACAAAACTTTTTTAAGGCAAAATTGATTTGAAAAAAAAGAAAACCCCAAATACTGATCCACCTTCAGTGTCATATATCTTTTTGCAATTGCTTTTCTGTAGAAAATTTAACTCTTCTAACCATCTACACTGATATCTGCTGGACTGTGTTGTGAATATTTATAAGAAATAAGAATTGTCTGTTAAAACATTGCATTATAGGAGTTTTTAATCTGTGCTGCTGGTGTCTTGAAATATTGTGAAGTAACTTTTACTCCAATTTGCTTTTCTTCAGTACAATGCTCTACATTATGCAATTTAAATATTATAGTGTTTACTGTTTTCTGCTTCTCTCCTGTTTGCTTTTAGGATATCACATGCTGTACAATATTGCTCTGTTTTAACTGAAAACACTGCAGATGGTTTTCTATATTCATTTGCTGTTTTTACTAGGAAAACAGGTGAGCATGAGAACAGTTCATTTGGTTTTGAAAAACAGGACTAACAAAAAAAACCTGCTAAGCTAAAGGAGTTCTATATATATATTCTGTTTGTATTTTTTCTTACTGTAAATAACTAAAATAACTGTAAAAAAAAACTTTCTCCAGCCACATGCAGCAGTATATGTTGTGCACAATTGGACAAATTGTTTTGTTGAACGGGGTGGCTGTTTGAACACAAAACAGAATATACAAATAGTACTTGCAGTTTCAGACTAAGCTTAATTTTGTAGCTTTTTGAAGAAATAGAAGAATTTTAGTGTGATTTTAGTAAAAGATATAGGCAAGTAAATGGAAAAGACAGAATCTAGTAGGCAAATCATAAGGAGCTTCTTCACCTACAAACTGTGTGTAGCTTCATAAGAGATGAGACAAAAATTTTAACTGGGGATGGTGTCCTTAGATAACAGCTGTCTTCCTGTGTACAGCTTGGTTAACATGGCTGAGTCATGGCGGGGTGAGCCCCGTTTCAGCAGCCTGGCGAGTCTTGGTTTTGGAGTCTGGGTTTCTCCAACCCTTGAGTTATTTAGGTGAAAATATTTTTCATAGTGTATTGGTTCTGGCTGAGCTGGAGTTAATTTTCCCACAGCAGCCCTCACAGTGCTTTGCATTGGTGTCTGGAAAGGTGCTGATAACACAGCAGTGTTTTGGCTACTGCTGAGCAGCACTGGCACAGCATCAGCCATGTCCCTCAACATTTTGCCCCATCAGCAGGCTGGGGATGGTCCTGGGAGGGACACAACTGGGCCAGCTGGCCCAAACTGACCAAAGGGAGCTCCATGCCATGTGATGTTACCCAGACATAAAACTAAGGGAAGGAGGAGGAAGGGGGACACTTTTTATTTACAATATTTACCTTCTGGAGAAACTTCTATATGTGCTGGAGCCCTGCTTCCCAGGAGGTGGCCAGACATGACCTGCTGATGAAAAGTAGGGAATAATTTTTTTTCCCCTTTGCTTGTAATTGCACAAACTTTTGTTTTAGCAAACTGCCCTATCTCAACCTACAAGTTATTTTCCATCTGATTTTCCCTCCCCTGTCCAGCTGAGAAGGGGAAGTGATAGGTCAGCTTGGTAAGTACTTGGCATCCAGCCAAGTTCAACCCATCACACATAACTGTTGGGGGAAAGATTTTGGCTATATTAATAGTTAGATTTGATGGCAAATTTAGGGTGAAATCCTGTGTCCCTATTAGCTGTGATGTGAAATGAGAATTGGTTTGTTTAGAGAGTCAACCTCTACATTACAATGTTTAAACATTGTAACCTCTCCATTACAAAATTTTAAACAACTGTAATGTAACTGTAATTTTAAACAACTGTAATGTTACATGGTACAACTGTAATTTTAAACAAATGTAATGATATAACTTTAAGGGGCAGACTAAGTTTGACTACTCTCCAGGTTCATCCACTGGTTCTTCTCACATTCTATTTAGCTTCTCCTTCTTTAAAAAGTTTTATTTGTTTGTAGTAATGCAAACCCATCAGAGAAAACCTTAGAGCAAGAATGTTAGTATTTACTATTAATATTCATTAGTATTTAGAAAGCTGAGAAGCTCCTGATTCAGGGACAACAAGAAGAGAGGAGGATGGGATCAGTCCTAATAATAGGCAGTTAAGATTAATATATGGGGGGTTAGGAGGTATTTATGTTTGTTTTCTGGATAGGCCCAAATTTTTTTTGTGACAATCCCTAATCTTACTGGCAGACTCCAAAATGTTTACTTGCTATATTTTCTGATATCCAGTCTGTACTTCAGCCTTTTTTGAGCAAAACTAAATAATGCTGCCAGTAAAAAAAAAAAAAA